>JAUCMT010000872.1:0-10352 GCA_032357475.1 Enteromius thamalakanensis | reverse complement strand
ATTGGATTAGACGAGTCCTTTGTCATGAATAATGTAACACGGCTCATTAATAATGCATTAATAGGGCCGTCAAGCCAATGACGTAGACATGTACTGTACAAGCCACGCAGCAAATGAGCGCTAAAAAAAAACAGCATCAACGTCACGGGCTCAAACGTAACTTTTGAAACCAGATGCACGAAATGGTCGCAAAAAGCGCAAAAATTACCAATTTCCACTTTGTAACATTTTCAGTGACATATATTACTGTTTTAAGCAATGTACAACATATATATATCTGTAAACAACTCAAAAAAAAGTGTTTTAGGTTGATGTGACCCTTTAACAACCCATGAGTAGTCTTTAAAATTTTATCTTCCTATAAAAGCTGTGCTTTAACATCTTCAGCCCGATTCTCTACACTAATATTCTCTGGGCATCAATCAAGCTCAAACTGATGAACTATCTTGACTATACTGATAGTATATTATTGTATGACAAACAGAGTGCATGCAGTAAGGTGAGAGGCGTGACATTTCTTGGCTGCACAAGGCGATTTAGCAAATCACAACACACTAAGCCAGCTAATCAGTCTGCTAATAAAAGTGCTTCCTTTAAAATTTCCAGCAGTTTAAACAAGTTATAGTGGAACTCAGTTTGGGCCATTTCCATTGTTCTGTGCTCGCGCTTGTGAGTTTCTTTTTATATTTTTTGGTTTAAGCAACTAGGATTTCACATCATGGTCATTACTCTCACCTTTGTCATTGTGTTTACCATGACCCTGAATATAGCACAGGTTCATAGCTGTGGGCCGATGTGTGAAATACAACACTTCAGCCATAGTGTGACTTTTATCCTGTCAGAGATCCTGCCAGTCTGGACAGTCTGTCTGCATTGCAAAGCAATTGACCAATCAGCAATCTAAATTAATGTACAATTAAACCGTTTAATATGGAGAGATACTGAAATGTAAACCTTTATGTGTTTTGGACTTATACTGTTCATAGTTAGTTACAGTTTATTTTGATAGTCCAGTTTAGGCAAGGCAAGTTTATGTACAAGGCAAGTACATTTCATACACATTAGTAATTTAAAGTGCTTAACATAAAAGCATTTTTTCATAACGTGGGGGGCAGCACAATCACTAATTGGAGAAAAAGAAACATCTGCGCCCTTTAGCGGTTTTCTATCATCTATCATAGCCTATCAGTAATTATGTTGTTTAAATAACCTAGATTCAAATCTATCGTACATAAAAACAAGACGTGCAGGTATCCACGTGCGGAAAACCATTCTTGTGAGGGAGCATTTCTGTACCGAGAATAGCGCTAAGGTGGTCTTTCACCACGACAAAAACACTAATCAATTATTGCTACATCCTTTTCATATCTTACAATTTCATATGGATATAAGGTTTTGGGATCATTATTTTTTTGCAGTGGCTATTTATGCCAAGTGCACATAGCATTTTCTGATATTTATACCACTTATTGTAAGTGACAATTATCTGCACTTGAGTATTGAAGTGCATTATAAAACAGAATGCAACTTATTAAGTGTAAATGTTTTTTTTTTTTTTTTTTACATCATTAGATAGGTACCATAGGTTGACACCTTTTTTTGGAAAATAAAGTCCTCCCTAATCCTACCCAATACTTTATTTAAATTTTTTTGATCATTTATTTTATTTTTATTAAAAATAAATGCTTTTCTGATGTAATTTGAAATTATAAAAGGGAGGGAAAAAAAGGGGGTAGTGGGTGTTGTTGGGCGCTAAGAGGGGGTCTCGCCCAGGGAGTAATTCAATGTAGAACCGCCACAGGCAATAAGTTTGGACACTGCTCATTCAGTAAATGCACAGCTAAACAGATGAGTTTTGAGGCTGGACTTAAATGTGGCTAATGTTTTAACATATCTGATCCCTTTTGGTAACTGGTTCCAACTGCATAATAGCTAAAAAGGGACTCCCCTTGTTTTGTGAACACTAGGTATTTCTAACTAACTCAATCCATATGATCTGAGCTCTGTTAGGTTTATATTCAGTGAGCATATCTGCAATGTATTTAGGTCCTATAGGCTATTGAGTGATTTATAAACAAGTAAAAGTACTTTAAAATCAGTCCTTAATATCACAGGAATCCAGTGTAAGGACCTGAGGTCTGGAGTGATGTGCTCAGATTTTCAGGTTCAAGTCAGAATCCTGGCAGCAAAAAGCCCTACCCAGTTTTCCAGTCTGTCTAGTAGTTTGCTATAATCAACAGTGTCAAACGCAGCACTAAGATCTAGCAGTACCAGTACTTATATTTTGTCGGAATCCGAGTTTAAACAAACCTCATTTAATATCTTTATGAGTGCTAGCTCTGTACTGTGATGCGCTCTGAAACCAGATTGAAAACTGTCCATGTATCCATTTGAGTTAAAGTGGTTGTTCAGGTGATTAAAAACTACCTTTTCAATAATCTTACTTATGAACACAATCTTATTCAATATGGTATTATCTTTTTCAGAAGGGGCTTAACAACAGCAATTTTTAGGAAGTTCAGAAAAGTCCCAGAAAGTGAGATGTTCCTCACTTCTAAGATATCTGCTATACAGACCTCTGTATAGCTTGAGGATGGATTAATCACCCTTCTAATATTTCTATTCTTCTCAAAAAGAAGAAAGCTAACTCATTGCATACTTACATTTAGACAGCATATAAGAAACCTTGAATATACATGTCAACTAATTCCCATGAATTTGCAACTACATGTCTACTAACACTCAGCATAGACTGTTAGGGTAAGTTTAGCATATTAAGCTGACATATACTTGCAAAGATTTCTATTGTGAGTATGTTCTGGGCCCATCAAAATAAGTGTTACTATTGTCTAGTGTTACTAGCGTTAGTCTACTAATAGCCTACTCTAATGACTGCAAGTGGACATGAAGCTGCTAAGTTACTTACTGTTAGCAGAATGTCTAAAGTGGAGAAAATAAAGTGTTACTTAGTGGTAACTATTGAGGTTTTTACATGAACTCACTAACTTTAAAGCTAGCTACTTTTAGCCTTGAGATCTTGCTGAAGAACATCAGAACATATTTGAGCAAGTTCAAGGCTAAGATTAAGGTAAAATAGTTTTGAGTGCATTTGGGTTTGATTTAATATAGTAATGGTAAATATGATGGCTTTATATGGTTTATATGGTTTATATGGTTTTATATGGTTTTGTGTTTAAAAAAACGCATTATAATTTATGCTATTAAGAGCATAATGCAGCGGGAACGGGGGTAAGAAAGAAAGATCAGACACTGCACCAGTTTAGGACAGAGCCTCACGGTTTTTCTACTGTAGTGTGTTTTATTTGTTTATGACAAATAGATTTGATTTCTCTTGTAATAAGGCTACAAGCTATGGAATAAATTTTCATTTGTATCTTTTTACATCAGAGTTTCATGGAAGTTTTTGTTCATCTTTAAACACACACACAAGTCAAAAACGGGCTTTGCGGCATTACATTTAGTAGAAAAACCCTCCTCATTGTGGAGTAAAGGATAGACGTGGAAGGAGCTTTGAAAACAAGGAAGGAACGCAGCTAGTTGCAGCTGTAAAAAAACGTGAGTAAGGAAATATTTTCCAGAGGGAAAGGTGTTGAAACACATTTTTTATGTCAAAAGGAGGATTTTACTGTTGCTATTTGGAAAATTAATAGCATGATTATTAAAAAAAAGGATACAGAAGCAGCAGCAGAAGCTAGGAAAGTGAAAATTACACCTCGGGCAATGGAGGAAAGGCTGCAACGTGCGGTTAATTTAAGAAAGGCTAAGTTGGCCAAATTAACTGGCACAGTGAAGCAGGTGCGTCAATTAATGGAAAATGAAGGGGATACAAGCCTTACAGAAGCAAACCTGTTAATGAAAGATTTTAACAGACTTTTGGGAGAGTTTTGTGATTTAAATACAAATGTTAAAGAGCTACTTGAACAGATTTCAGAAGAGGAGTTCAACAAAGATCAAGAAAACTGGTTTGAACCTAAAGCAGATTCCTTTAAAGCTTTCGCTGAGACAGCAATAGCTTGGATTAATGAAATGCTTTACACACCTCTGAGGCGAAAAAACACAATGTTGACATTCAGCCTTCAGACAGCATATCAAACGTATTTAACTCAAAACGCTACAATAAGACCTCTTTAGAGCACAGCTCTAGCAATTCAACAACAGTGTCATCCTCACGCATGAATGCAGAGATGGAGCGAGCTGTGTTGTTGATTAGGGCGTCATCTTTGAAACAGAAGCACTTGCTGGAGCAAAGGGAGGCTAAGCTCAAAGTGGAAAAGGAAGAACTAGAAATACAAACCGCTTTAGCAGCAAATGAGGCATCATAATAGCATTAAGAGACTTTTGGAAGAGCACTTTGGAAACACCTACAAGATGTTGGTGGCATATATCTCCAAGGCAAGCAATCAAGTCAGACGATGGAAAAGCTCTTCATGCTTTCAGTCTTTATTTAACCAGTTGTTGTAACGCAATGATGGACTTGGAGATGGAGAAGATAGATAACATAGCCAACATGCGTGCTATTAAAGCCAAGCTCCCATACAAATTGAGAGAAAGGTGGAGAACGTTTGCTTGTGGAGTGTTGGACAAAGAAAAACGCAAGTTTGCAGATCTGGTTAATTTTATCAATAAACAGGCCAAGGAAATTTTGCACCCATTGTTTGGTGAAATAAAGGACAGTACCTTAAAGGTGCAAGTAAAGGACAAGTGTATGAGAGGTTGCAAAGAGGAATTGGTATCAGAAAGGGATTAACCACAGCAGCAACTATCACCACTGCGCAGGTCATGCCCTTTAAAGCTAAAAAAAAGGGTCACAGGAAATCAGATGTGCATTTTCCAAACCCCTTTTTGTTCTGTCATGGTGAAGAGCACACCATGGAATGGTGTAAAAGGATGAAGAAATTGCTTCATAAGGAAAGGATTGATTTCTTGCGCTCCAAAGGATTGTGCTTCAGTTGCCTAAAACAGGGACACATGAGTTACTCCTGCAAAGAAAGGGCAAGTTGTCAGGTTTGTGAACAACCAAACCCCACAGTCTTACACATAAAGGCTAAGTCCAATGACTCAACCAAAGAAGAGCCTAAAGTTGAGAAAGAGAAAGAACAACAACCATCAGAGCCGGTCATAAATGGATTTGTTGGAACGAAGGCACATGCTCATGATGAAGAGGAACCAGAACACATCTTGGCCATAGTCCCAGTCCAAGTCAAATCTAAAAGAGGACACAAGGTGACACACACTTACGCTTTCTGGCAGTACTGGTTGCTTTTTTTAAGTTAATGCATGAGCTCAACCTCTACGGTCGGAAGAGGAACATTTTTTTAAAAACTGTGGGAGAAGAAAAGGTTGTCAGTAGCCATGTGGTGTCTAGGCTGGAAATATGCAGCGTAGACAGCAATGATTTTTTTGAGTTGCCAGAAATGTTCAGTCACAGTAACATTCCTGCTTCAGTCAACAACATTCCTTCTCAAGATCTGAACAAGTGGAGCTATCTACAGCAGGTGTCTATACCAAAGATCGAAGCAAAGATTGGACTGTTAATTGGTACTAATGAACTCAAGGCTATCGAACCTTGGCAGATTATAACCAGTGAGCATGGAGATCCATATGCTGTGAAAACCATCTACCATCCCAAGAAACGCAAGCTCAGAGTGGTTTTTGATTGTGGAGCATCGTTCAAGGGGACGTCTCCTTAAATTATCAATTATTACAAGGACCCAACCCTACCAGCACTCATCTTGGAGTAATCACCAGATTTAGACAAGAAGAGGTGGCCATCATGGCAGACGTGGAAGCAATGTTCCACCAATAAAGGTACCCTATTAAGACTCTATCCTTCTACGGTTCCTTTGGTGGACATCTAGTGATATTATTCAGAAGATGACAGAGTATTATTAAATGGTGGTTCACATTCTTGGGGCAACCACGTCACCAAGCTGCGCCAGCTTTATTCTGCGTAAATGTGGCAAAGACAATCGAGACCAAACCAACGGTCAAGCCGTGGACACATTGCTACACAATTTCTACGTAGACGATTGCTTAAAGTCATTGAGCACAGAAGAGGAGAACATAAGTGTTGCAAGATGTTTTAAACCTCCAGATTTTGGAGAGCCAGTATATAACCAGCTGCAACATTTCGCTGATGCTAGCGAAGAAGGCTATGGTACAGCTAGTTACCTGATACAGAAAAACAGCAGTGTCCATTGTGCCTTTGTGTTGGGTAAAGCGAGAGTGGCCCCACTAAAGCCCATGACCGTTCCTCGCATGGAGCTTACTACAGCAACCATGGCAGCGTGCATGGACAAGGTTCTGGCTTCTGAATTGCAGCTTCAGCCACCTGTTTTTTGGTCAGATAATACCCCAGTACTTAAGTATATTGACAACCAATCAAGTAGATTTCGCATTTTTGTTGCTAACCGTGTGGATACTATTCTTAGGTGCTCCGATCCACAGCAATGGAGGTACGTTAACACTTCTATGAATCCTGCTGACATAACATTAAGAGGAATGAAGGCAGAGAGTTTCATTCAGTGCCACGCATGGTTACAAGGGCCGGACTTTCTCACCAAACCGATGGAAAAATGGCCTGAGAATGTACACCCATTTGGAGACCCAACTACTGATGACCCAGAACTAAAGAGCACACTGGTCTGTGCTAACACAGTTCAGGAACAGGAAGATATAGTGCTGGAGTTCATACAGTACTTCTCATCCTGGTTCCGGCTAAAAAGGGTAGTTGCATGGTTGCTTAAATTTAAGAGTATTCTGTTGCAACTATGTCGAAAAAGGAAAGCACTGAATGCGTAAAAAACCCTCCTCGAAGTTGAAAGGGAAATTAAGGGTTTCAAGGACAACCTACTTCAAGGACAGACGAGCAAACTAACTGTGGAGAACCTTGCAGAGGCTGAAGAAGCGATCATTCGCTATTGCCAAGGGAGGGCATTTTCAAAGGAGATTGCCGCACTGTCTAAAGGTCAAAGGGTGAAAAGGACCAGTACTCTTTTCTAACTGAATCCAGTGTTTGAACAAGGCATGCTCAAGCTTGGAGGACGACTTAGCAGAGCAGCTCTACCTGAAGAGTCAAAGCGAGCAGCAATCCAGAGTAAGGATTTTCATATCACCAAGCTTATCCTTAGAGAAATACATGAGAACTTGGTTCATTGTGGTCGCAATCATGTAATCTCAAGGGTCAGAACAAAGTTTTGGATTCCTGGTGTCAACTTTGCAGTAAGAAAAATACTAGCTCGGTGTGTTGTATGCCGACGAGCACATGGAGTTGTTGGAAAACAACAAATGGCCGACCTGCCTCAAGACAGAGTTCTGCCAGATGACCCTCCGTTTACTAACTCTGGAGTCGACTATTTTGGTCCCTTCGAGATTAAGCGTGGACGAAGTATGGTGAAAAGATACGGCGTTATCTTTACCTGCTTAACAACACGTGCTATACACCTGGAGATGGCAGCTTCAATGGACACAGATTCCTTTATACACGCTCTTCGTCGCTTCATAGCCAGAAGAGGTCAGGTAAAGATCCTTCGTTCTGACAATGGAACTAACTTTGTTGGGGCGGAGCGTGAGCTCAAAAGAGCCATTCGTGAATGGAACATGTCCAAGATTGAGGACCACTTACAACAACAAGGTGTTCAGTGGATGTTCAATCCTCCTACAGGATCCCACCATGGAGGCGTTTGGGAGAGGTTAATTAAATCAGTGAAGAAGATCTTGAATATCACATTAAGACTTCAGACACTGGACGAAGAGGGCCTACATACACTCCTGTGTGAGGCAGAGGCCATCGTTAACAGTCGGCCAATAACCAAAGTGTTCAGTGATCCGAATGATCTGGAGGTGCTTACCCCCAATCATCTCCTGCTTCTCAAGACCAAACCATCTCTTCCTCCCGGACTGTTCGATAGACAAGATCTTTACGCAAGGAAAAGATGGAAGCAGATACAATACATGTCTGATGTATTCTGGAAACGCTGGATGAGAGAATATCTGCCACTGCTTCAGGAAAGGCAGAAGTGGACCAATCAATCTCGCAACTTTGCAGCTGGGGATATTGTGCTTATCGTTGACGATACAGCACAACGCAACTCTTGGATTACAGGGAGAGTAATCCAAACCTTTCCAGACAAGAAGGGAATGGTGCGTCAAGTGAGAGTCAGAACCAAGTACAGTACACTGGATAGACCCATTACTAAGATCTGTCTTCTGCAAGAGTCAGAGTGAAGTATTCACCTACAGTATAGAGACTATTTGTTTGTTGTTTATTTTATTGTGAAGAATATTTAGGTACTTGGCTCCACAAGTTTTAAATTGGTAATTGTGAAATAGGGTCACAACCAGGGTCAGGCCAGGAAGTATATAATGCACAACGTGCCTGCTCGCACTAGCTTTCTGTTGTTCAGAACGTGCGCTCTGTACCTTCTGTCTAATCGCTTGTCTTTGTTTTGAATGAAAGGTCCTATTTCCCTCCCCCTAAATGAGAGGTGTGTGTGAAATAGTTTGAAGATTCGAGTTGATAAAAGTGATATCCTCATCTTAGACCATCTTTCTTCAGTGCTTGTAGGCAAGGGGTACTCAAGGGATCTGGATGAGCGCAAGTAATTTAGCTCTGATGACATCTTAGAGCTTAAGAAGCTGCCCGTGCCATGGGAAGAAATTCCATGGCAGAGGTGGTGGCTGCGGAGAGATGCTTTCCCCTCCTGGCAAGACGTTGCAGGAGGCATGGAGACAAGCATTTCAGCGGTTCCTCCCTCGCCGCTCTCTAGACTCTTGGGTTGCTGGGCGGAGCAACCCCACCGAGAACCAGGTCCTCATACCCCGAGGCTCAAATCAGAGCATCTCCTCCCGCGCTCCCCCGAGGCGGAGTCGCAGGTCAAGGAAACGCTCTACTGTTGGGGGGCCTAAGACCGACCTGAGAGATGTTATTTCCTCTAGTAGGTCCCAGCAGTACAGGTCCTGATTTTCTGGGGCTCAGGACCAAGGGCAGACCCTTCTGGGTTAGAGGGCTGAACACCTCGCTCTCCCCAGTGCCCTCGACGTTGCACTCAGCCCTGCCACAACATCGCTAAGGTGCTGAGCTGCACGTCACCCCTGAAGGGGTCCAAAGATGGTTAATAACATCAGAGCTCTCCCTGGCTTCGAGTCGTTAGGCATCGAGCTCCCATTGACGATAAAATCAGAAGCCAGCCTCGAGAGGGTGGTTCCCTTAGTAGACAAAGTTAGCAGTTGAAAAACTCTTCCAGTTGTCTATCAGAGGGGCCTGCGAGTGACAGAGAGAGGTGGTCTCTTTTAAAACTGAAAAAAAAAACTTTCGTTTTATTTTCCTCTGCTGCAACTAAATAGCAGGGTTACTTTCACCAATGGTGCACAAGCAGGTTCTGGTTATGGAATGGAAGTTTTTTCTTCTAAAAATAGTGAGAAAAAGTACAACATAGAGCTGGCTTCTCCAGTGGAGTAAGAGCCCGGGCTCACTTTTTTAGATCTTAGCCAACTGAACCACTCAGTCAGTCAGCTGAAGCGAAGTTTGCTCACAAAACTAAGGTTAGGTGCAGTTCCAAGGACTGACATGTAGTATCAGATCTAAAAAAAAAACACACTTAAGTAGACCAAATGTGTTTATCCATCCTTCTTACGGGAGTTTCTGAGGCTTGCTTTGGGGTCAAGCAAGCCGTTTTCAGGTTCCTCCCGTAGGCCTAGCACTTTCGCCTTGGACGCTTACGAAAGTAGTAAATACAGCCTTAGCTCCATTGTGGCTTCAGGTTATGTGTATGCAAACTACACGCTGATGCGAGAGAAAATGAAAGCTCAGCAAACACAGAGTTTTAGTAACCGGGCATCAAGTTGTCCTCCTAGCTCCTGTATAACGTCCAGGGTTCAGACTGAACGCCGAGAAAGTGTGCTCTTTTCCAGTCCGAAGACCACTTGTGTAGGCGTGGGTTGGGAGTCGTCCACGATGTAGGCAACGCAGGGGTTCCCTGCTCGAGTAGTTTCGATTCTCAAGTCAGTCAAGAGAGTGAAGGCAGTCACTCACTGCCATACAGTCCTTAACTAAAGTTGACTAGGGAGTCCAATAGCAGTCGTGAAATTTCAGCCTGCCATATGTGATACCTGCAGTAGTGGCTCAGAACCAAGGAGAGTTCCCTGATGTGTAAACCAGGTTTAAGAGATCAAGGTCTCCCGACTGTGTGTGCAAGCCTTAGATATCTACAGAAACCCTTGGCTTCCTCAAATGGCCCCAGTTTTTTACGCTCCAGTCGCCAATTTAGCCGACGGATGCGCTCACGGGTGTGAAAACAGCCCACGGTCTGTGGACGAGCCGCCATCTCACT
>JAUCMT010000871.1:0-10353 GCA_032357475.1 Enteromius thamalakanensis | reverse complement strand
TTTAATTTTAATTTTAATTTTAATTTTAATTTTAATTTTAATTTTAATTTTAATTTTAATTTTAATTTTAATTTTAAGTCTTCACTGTTACTTCTCGCAAATTTAATCCATCCTTGCAGAAAAAAAAAGGATTTATTCCTTTCAAAACATCTATTTTAATTATATGTGAAATTACACTATTTAATATATAATTTTTCTTAAAGAAATGCAGAGCAAAATGTTTAAAACGATAACAATGAACACAACATTAAAAGCTGTTTTGAAAGCCTCTATGTTCACTTTCTGTCCCTGTTACTGGATACTTTTTTTCATGGAATAATTTTACCTAAACAAGAGCTGTCTGATCACCTAAACCTCCCACAATTTGGTCCCTGCATCCAGGCAGAGAAACTGAGGGATACTCGTGTCTGTATGTCTAATATATGAACTTTCTCTGGGGTCTTCACAAGCCATACATAGGATGTTTTGTTACTAATTCTGGAGAAGTGCTTAATTGTGGCATCTTGAAATGTAGCTTGGATGTGCTGGACAGCATTAATAGGCCAACTAATAATCTTCTGTTCTTTGCAAGCTCACACTTAACAATTGTTGCCATGGTGACATGAGGAATTCTCAGTGCAACTCCAGCTGGATATAAGATTGATCAACACAGGCAGATGGTCTTACAGTTTTCTGAAGTGCTGTACATACATGCCTGCTGATCCAAGATCTGTGACAACAAGGATCAATATCCAAGCTGGACCATTTAAATTTTTTTTGCTACTTCTGTTCTCCTCTATCAAATGCAGATCAGAAATGTGCATTACCTTGCTTCTCCACTGCCTGTACTGTACCAAACACTGTCATTCACACATCTGCTTATGCAATCCTAATAAGTGACTTCTTCAACTGGATTGGCAAAAATGTGTTAGAATTCTCTGGCTTACATGGCTGGATCTTACAAATACAAGCTGTGTGTTTAGCATTTCTCAAAACCTTGAAATAATTGTTGGATTTCTGTGTGAAGATTTACCTTGTGCCCAGTTGAAGAAACAATTAACGCACAAGTAAAACTTTTCACTTTTCTTTTCCTCTGTAGAGCTCAGAAAGGTGATCTTGGCAGTTCTTAAAAGCAAATAAGGACAGGTTTATCGAGCAGGATCCAAAAAAGCAACATAAATGTCTTCCGAAGCCATACGATTGCTTTACTTTAACAAAAGAGCAAATTTTAGATATTCATGGAAAGCCTTAGCTCCCTGTGAGAGCAGTATCTGAACACATCTTCTGAGTCATATCTTTTCAATGAATTGCTTTCATATGGAAAACAGTGGCCATATTCTACAAAAACCCACCTTTTGTGTTCTACAGAAGCAAGAAAGCCATACAGGTTTGTACTGTTGCAACATGACAGTGAGTGAATGATGACAGGAACAAGTGATCATGGAATCATAATTCAGCTAGAGGGCACACATATATGAATTTCATTGTCTACCAAAAGAAAAACCAAAAATATTGGCAACTCACCTGTTTTCCAGATGTACTGGCTTCTTTTTGGTGCCTCTGCCCCCAGTTGAAGGGACATTGATGCTACATAAAGGATGGAAGCCCACAGGGAGAAGACAAAGGTAATCTCTCCTTTCAGAAATGTCATCTTTTGTCAGCCTGTTGGTATCTAACCTGCAGAGAAGAAATATACACAATAGCTAGTTAGTAAGTTCTAGAAATTTAAGACATGATATGATTCGTGGAAAATTAGACACCGGTCCAGGATGCCTACAGAACACTTCACAGGTCAAAGTATATCAATTTTAGTATATGAGAATTTATCCATCAAGCTAGGGGATGGGCAAAATGTTATACTGCGATAAGAGAAAGCATTAGTAAATGGTCAATTAATCCTTTATAAAGCATTCTCCCAACATTAATATGCATTAGTAAGCTTCACAGCATTTACAGCTATACATTTTTTGTTCTTGAGCATATCTATAATGTTTAATAATTGTATTTTCATACTTTATTAACAAATGAATTCTTACATTATTAAAATTGTGAGTTCAATAAAGTTTTGTCATACTGTTACTGATGGGACAATCTTATTAATTGTTTGCAAACAGCATCATGTTGTTATATTCTTACATGTTTAACACATTACTCTAAGTATGTTGGGGCCATTGTTATGGTTTGCAAAGTTTGTATAATCTTAAGTCAAATCAGAGGTTAACCAGATCAAGAAAACTAGACTGGTGGTTGAAATTCTCAGTCGAAATGGTGAAATATTTTGCAATATTATATAAAAATGCTTTTATACGAAATCAGTGCTTCAGCTTCTATTTTACTCATTATGTACAGCACTAATTAACTTCCACAGATCCAGATGTGTTTCATAGATGTTGGTTTAAAATCTCTGTATGAAAGATTTAGTGCAATGAATCAGAGAAAGTGAGAAGAAGAAGAAGACGCATTCACACGAATAGCTGAACCTGTGAAAACCTTACTCCATATCTGTTTCGCTCCCTTTGTCTTGTTTTATTTGTCTGTCTCTAAGGCACGCATAAACACTTTTCTGAGGGGGAAAAAATATCCATGCTGGCTCTTGAAGGGAATTCATTGGCGCTCGTTAGAGCTGACTGGATGAAGCGTGCGCTCTGTTCGAGGAGAACATTTAAAGAGATGAACAGGACACTCGGTGCTTTGCTGCACAAAGAGCCGTGGCTGATTCCACTCAGCTAAATTACATCTGCCACATTCCCGCCATGTCAAATCTGTTACTTAGCAGAGAGAAGAAATGGCTGGAGAGAGAAGAGGTGGGAGATAGAGAACAGACAGAAGGTGATAAAAAGCCGGAGAGATAAAGACCAAATATTGTATAGTGACAGAGAGAGAGAGAGAGAAAAGTCTAAAAGACACTTGGTTATAAAGATTCCCTTAATCTAAACTGGAACATCTGTTTCAGACAAACAGTAGCCAATTAACCCTCTCAGATGGGTGATGGATGGATAGCTCAGTCAAACCACTCCAACTGCACTTAAAAAGGTGTGTGTTTCTATGTTTACTTCTCCATTACTACCATCATAATATGGTTTGGAATAGAACAGTATTGTTGTTCAGTTTTGAATAGTATGGTACTGTACGATATAGTGTGGAGTGAAAAAAAGTCAACTAATAAGAAAGCTAATATTTTGCTAATAATATATGATATTTAAAAAGGTTATTTAAAATTTTATATTGATTTATTGTTTTTATATTCATCTATATGTGAGATTATTTATGACAAATAGTAAGAAGAATGCTCTTATTTAGCAAGGATGCATAGGTCACACTTTATTGTCCAATCCAAACCATTATTTATGACTTCTAACTCAATATAAGCGGGCTGTGGAAGCATGTTTCTGCCACCAAGAAAAAAAAAATGTTTTTTGTGACTTTATTTCACAATTCTGTCTTTTTTCTCTCAGAATTGTGAGATATAAAGCCAGAAATGCAAGATATAAAGGTCAGAATTACAAGATATAAAGTCAGAATTACGAGATTTAAAGTCAGAATTGTGAGATTTGAATTCAGAATTGTGAGATATGAATTCAGAATTGTGAGATATGAATTCAGAATTGCTGGATTTAAAGGTCAGAATTGTGAGATATGAATTCAGAATTGTGAGATATAAAGTCACAACTGCAAGTTTTAAAGTCAGAATTGTGAGATATAATGTCAGAATTGCAAAATATACGTAAGGTCAGAATAATGAGATATAAATTGAGAATTATGAGATATACAGTCAGAATTGTGAGATATGAATTCAGAATTGCAGGATTTTAAGTCAGAATTACAAGATATAAAGTGAGAATTACGAGATATAAAGTCAGAATTGCTGGATTTAAAGGTCAGAATTGTGAGATATGAATTCAAAATTGTGAGATTTGAATTCAGAATTGCTGGATTTAAAGGTCAGAATTACAAGAGCTAAGTCAGAATTGTGAGAAATAATTCTTGCATGAGAATTCTAGGAGTATATCAGTTTAATTGTACTTTATAACCTGCAATTCTGAGTTTATATTACGCAACTCTGACTTTTTTCACAATTGTGACTTATATAATTATATTGTATTTATATACATTTTATTTTATCATTAATCTGTCCACACCAGCTATCTAATAATGCGCACCTACAAACAATAAGAAATGTTTCTTGACCAGCAAAATAGAAAAATATGGTTTCTGAAGTATCATGTGACAATGAAGACTGGAGTAATGATCTGAAAATTAAGATTATTATAGTTTTGAGGTAAGGATTCTTTAATGATTATAGATTAAATAATTTGTTGACCGCCTGTAATGATGTGCAAACAGCCCTTCTGCAAACTTCAGCTTCCAATACTCTCATATTCATTAGCTACTCAGCTCCATAACTTCCTATTCTATTTCCCCTGATGTTTCTGAGAGATAATTCCTCTTTTTTTTCTCCACATCTGTCTCTTCCCTTTGCCATAATCCCCACATCACTCCAATTTCCATTCAAAAATGTAAATCACGTTCCTTTCCACAGTACTACAACACTGACTGGATCCGCATCAAATGTTTGGTTAGCTGCTTCGGCTCTGTCACACAGTTTGAAAAGCCTGTCACAACTGAAGTGAGCTTTGAGACACAGTTCTCCACTGCATTCCTCCAAGTGCTGTTATCTCAGAATTCCCCGCTCGTTTCATCGTGAGACTGTAGATTGACGCCTAGCATTAAACATGTCTGTTAGCGCTGACCAGAGATCGGAGAGTAATTACAAAGATAATCAGTTCCGACAGGAACTCACGGGCTCTCACACATGTGCAGACCCACGTTGCATCACATTGCACAAACACACACACAAAGTAGAAATAGCGATCTGCAAATGACTGCCTGATTACAACACTTATTTATCAAGAAGGCCGGATTGATTCGAGGAATTGCAGGGCTGAAGAATTCACTGAAAAGTTTAATTAAATAGTTTGTTTGGCTGATTAAATGGGTGCATCTTTTTCATTAAACCTAGACATCTTCAGCTCTTTTTTGAGGGTCGAGAGGTTATAAAGAAAAGAATAATGAACAAATTAGTTTTAATCTCCAACATACAGGCATCATAAGACCCGCAGGAAACTCACAAACAACCCCTTAATACATCTAATTTAGGCAATCTGTTTCTTGCTAAGCATTTAGAAGGCAACAACCACCACATTAATTTCCACAGCAATTTTCAGGTGGGTTTGCAGGACGTCTCACCACTTGAAATCACTTTTCACCCACTAGAAGTGCAATGACATTTTCATAATATCAGCCTTGGAAGAGCTCCTCATTTAAAACATTTAACTCCTGCGTAAAAATACACCCTTCCTTCATAGCATCTCCCACGCTTGAGATTTAGAGTTGACTCAAATTTTCACGCTTCTGCTGAGGAGGAATTAGGATATCCAAGCTAAATGCCAACAAGGCTCACCTTTGTTTAACCTTTGCTTCAGCGGTATTGTAGTAATTAACCTAGAGGACAAGAGAGCTAATATTCCGTTATTGCTGTGGCTTCTCTTGCAGATGCTGCCTCTTTATGAATCAGATATCTTCTTTTTTCTATCAGAATAATTAATGTGCAAATGTATAGGTTGTGTTAATGAAGAGAGAGCAACTTCAAGAAAATCCACAGGCCTGCAATTTCAAGTGACATCATTTAGCATTTAACAATGCTTTTTCACACATTGCAAACACATTTTTTTTGTAGCACATGGTTAATAATGCTATGATTTTAGTCAGAAAACACTGACTGTATTCGTAGTGTAGTGCTTATGCAATTATATGTCCAGATCAGTTTGAAACTTGGTTTGATAATTATTGTTAAAATGTTTTTGGTGGTTAGGTGCTTAGATTTTATTTTATTTTTTTGACATATTGTGATATTTTTACATTTTAAAATTACAGTTTTATTTTTAAAATATAATTTATTCTTATGATTAATTAATTGAAATTGTACTTTTTTTGATGAATAAAAAGTTTAATTTTCATTTATTTTTCTACTCTCAATTTAATGCATCCTTGCTAAATACAAGTATTAAAAGAAAACCAAACATATCTGAATTTGATGTAAATAAAAAAGCATTTTAACACATCTAATACATTGACTAATATACAATTATAATGTAATATACAAATATATACAATTATTTATATAATTATTTGTATTTTTTTTTAAATTGATTTTATTATTATTATTTGTATTTTATTTATTTAAAATAAATGGGTTCTTCTCCCTAACATGTTTATAGAACAAGAAAGTAAGGACAGTAAAATTCCTGTTGTCTTTAATTAGTGTTCACATACAAGACAGAAAGCCAAGAATCAATGGCATCAGCTGCATTAGGTAATTGCTTTAGTGTCAGTGTTAATCCACGTCACTGAGTATACATTTTCTCTAATTCACTTGATATGGTGTTTCCATGTGGGTGTGTTCTTAATTATAAGCATCAGTTTCATGTTTTATCTTGTAAAATAGTATCTCAGAGATTCTCAGCCTGTGGCATGAGTCATAACCGTGAGATCAGGTAACAGGGCCTGATAACTTATTGTATGCAGTGCTCAGTGACAAACTGACCTTCCCTGCTGCTGAGTCAATTACAGTTCAATTAGGACACAGACCCTGCTGTGGCCCTGAGCTCTGCAGCAGGAAGCATATGGCAGCTATATACGGCCAAACCAGCTCTGGCTCAGCAGGAAACTGTCGCACATACACTTATGAATCCAAGTGGAAATGAAAGAATCAATAAAAACGTAGTTTCTATAGGGTTCAAATGAGAGCTGTGCGTAGCTGCTGGATTGAACATCTGTTCTTGTAATTTCCTTGGTGGCTGGAGACAGCTCTTAAATAGGATGAGGTGTAGACCTTTAATTGGTAAAGTGTATGGAAAATGGAGTGAGTGCAATTACAGATACGTCCAGGGGCTCTGAAATTGGCTTTCAGGCTTCAATACAGTCCACTTCATATATGAACATTCAATGTCCTAAATTTGCATTCACTAGACACAGAATGCAAAGAAATTAAGTAATTTTATTTTAATGAGAAGGGAAATATAATACTGTACATGGTTTATTTTTAAACTGATGATAGTCTGACACTGATAAAAAAGAAAATGAACAATTAGGTCTAACATAACATCTTCTAATATATATTTATTGGTGTAAAAATAATAAAAGTATTTATTTATTTATTTATTTACATTAATATAAAACTTATTTTTCACCATTAAAAAAATTTAACAAAACATTAACATTAATGTATATAATGTATATAATAATAATTTAAATAATGTGTTTTATTGTCTACATCATTGCTGTTGACATAAACAATATACATGCATATAAAAGACTTGTGCATATTTTAATTAATAATAATAATAATAATAATAATAATAATAATAATACAGCATTAATAATAAATTATTTTTATCTTTAATATTATTAATATTAATATTATTATTAAATATCATCAGCACCATTGTTGTTTTCATAAAAAAATATTATAGTCAGGACTTGTGCATCTTCTAATTATATATAAAAATAATAACAATAATAATAATAACTATACATAAATATAATAACATTTAATCTATAAATTACTATCCTTATTATCATCTTCATTATACATTTTTATTATTATTAAATAAACCTGAATGCTTTAAGGCCAAAAAGAAGAATCTGCCTGCTGCTGCTGCTCTATAAACAAACAGTGATTAAACCACCAGCATGAAAATATGAGGAACAAAATCAAATGTCAGATATAGTTTCAGTAGAGATCTCATATATAATGCTGGGAGTCACACAGTGACACGCACTGGAGAAAACATTGGAATAATTGCATTGCCTAAGGCATGGAAATATAGCTTTAATATTAAAAATACAAAAAATAAAATACAATTTTGTGGCCAGTAAGAAAGATTTATGGTCATTAAATTTACTCTCCATTGGTCAGGGTGGCAAAAATCTAATATTGGACCTTGTACTGTACGAGTGCATCAAAAATAGAGGATCTATGCCTTCTCCTATAGCTGAGATAAAAGCGAACTGCTCTCAGTGACAGCATCCGTCATTCAATAACTCAACATCTGACAAACAGTAAAGACTTACAGCAGTAAAACTGAAGACACAGAGAGAAAGAGTCTATTAGTCTTTGAGCTAATTTTCACTGAGATTGAAATACTGTTGTTTTCATGTGTGCCACACTAATGAGAGTTTCTGCATAAAAACAGCGCGGGAAGTGGGTTTCAAAGTGTTTCACTTAAAGCAAACTCAACATGTTTTTGAGTTGTCTTTGATTGTCTTTTCTTTCATCTGTTCTTCATAGTCCCATTGTGATTCTTAGCCGTGAGGCCTGAAAGCTGGGCTCAGGATCTATGAGAGCTGGAGTAACTGCCTCAACTTTCATTTGAAACAACAGAGAGAAATGCACAGACAAATGTCAACGCTTTAACCTTGTTTTTTTGTAAAGCTTTCTTGTTTTATCTGTGAACGCTGTGGGTTTATGAAAGATTAGACTTTCAGCTACAGCTGATAGTTTGGGAAACGGCCGGTCACACATAGTGACAGATATAGAAAAATACAATTACATTAAACAAAAAATGTAATGAACTAATATATATATTGTCCCACTGTCCCATTGACATGATTGGGTTGCCCAATTTTACTTCTGAAAACCCCACAGTGCTGGTGATGCTTTGAAGGGCCGGACAGAATCAGGTGCTTTCAGTCCTTTGATGCTTCTATATCATCACTGCAGGATCATCTCTAAAGCTCCAGCCCAACTTTACAAGTTTCACAAAGTCCTGGACTACTGCATCGGACGTTCCACAGCAGTATTTTGAGATCAAACAGCAGAATGCTGCTGTCTAGTATTCTGTTTTGTATAGATAGAGAAAAGGCAACTTTAGAAATGGACAGAGAAACACTTCTAGATGTGTATGTTCCATTGCAATTCTTGGATAAACTGTCACAAAAAAAAAAAAAAAAGTGCAATTTCAGTATAACAGCTTGACAAAAAATGATTGCTGTCAGATGATTAATTGCATTAAAAAGAAATGTTTTTGTGCATGTTTATTGTGTATATATGAATACAAACACATGCATGTAGATTTTTTTATAATATAATCATCTAAAAATGCATACGCATGTAAATATTTTCAAAATATATACTGTATGCGGGTGTATTTATGTATACATTACATAATAAAAAAGACAGTATGCAAATTTACAATTTTAGTCCTACTTCAAAAATTGTTAACTTGTAGTTACTTGTAGAAGAAATTCACAAATAGCAAGTCAAGCAAAACACTAGTTGAAAAAAGATAATAATAAAATAATTAAAATAATAACAATAATAATAAATAAAATTAAAACATACATGCAAAAAAGTATGCATTTTGCTAATAATGTAATAAAAACAAAAAAAAACTTTTGCTGCTTGCAAAAAAGAATTATGTATAAGCATATATACAAAAAAAAAAAAATTATAAGTACACCATTACTGAATGCCAAGAGGAAATCAACTGAAGCAAACACACTCCACGCCACTTTAGATGTGTCTACTGTAAATCATTCTCACTCAACAATTTATTTTTGCACAGCAGATGCTGAAACTTTCTCATACGATGCCTGATACCAGAAACCTTCAAGTGTGCAGCAAATCAAATCAGTGATCAAATAAACCAAGAAACTGGAGAAGCACAAACTATAATGCTTACCCATGGGCTTCAGTCCCCTGACTGCACTTATCTTATCTTTATAATAAACACAGATTTATTGTTTAACACATCTGTCATACTTTCTCACGTAAAGCATTTAGCTGTAATGAAAGTGACAATGCATTCAAGATATGTTTTTTTTTTCTTTTTTAAATGATCAGTGTCTGGGTTCCCTGAGAATCAAATCAAAAACCAGTGCTAGCAAATCACTATGAATTTATCACCTTTTTCTTTCAGTTTGTCAGACATTTATTTGTAACCACAGTGATCAGAAATATAATTATTCCCAAAAAGTGCACAACTTCCATCGCTTTTCTCCGACATAGTCATTTAGAATCTTTCCCAATGTATGTGGAATGTTATCTACTGACTGTAGGGCCCTAGGATTCCCATGATGTGGAAGTGGGAAGGGAAGGGAAAGGCGTTTAACCAACCTGATCTCACGGCAATTCGTACCTATTTTACGAGGTGGCTAATTCGTACAAATTTGTACGAACTCACTCGTACGAATTCATATGATTTATTCTAAATCGTACATATTTTACGAGATTGAATCGTATGAATTTGTACGAATGACCTAAACATAACCCCGCCCCTAAACCTACCCATCACGTGATTTTAGACAAATCGT
>JAUCMT010000870.1:0-10357 GCA_032357475.1 Enteromius thamalakanensis | reverse complement strand
AGAGAAACATGAAATGTGGGTGAGATACGATATTGATCAGGTAATAATAAACGAAATGAAACTGGAGTTATTTGTCGTTCTATTTGGAAGGGACCCACGTACCTAGGCCTGAGTTTCCGACATGTCCCCTGAAGGCGAAGATCCTTGGCGGATAGCCAGACCCATTGTCCTGGTTCGTAGACTGGATTAGGGCGTCGACGACGATCGGCCTGTTCTCTGGTGCGATGTATGGCTCGCTGCAGGTGAACGTGGGCTTGATTCCATGTTTGCTCGCTGTTCTGTAACCAGTGGTCGAGGGTGGGTAGGTTGGATGGCTCCCCTGACCAGGGGAACATGGGTGGTTGAAAGCCCAGTATGCACTTGAAGGGTGTCATGCCCGTGGAGGGTTTGAGAAGTGAATTCTGGGCGTACTCCGCCCATAGCAGGTACTGGCTCCAGCTTTCCTGTTTGGTGTGACAATAGGAGCGTAGAAAACGGGTCAATTCTTGATTTAAGCGTTCAGCTTGACCATTCGACTGAGGATGATATCCCGATGTCAAACTCACGTTGATCCCCATATGTTCGCAGAAGGCCTGCCAGAGACGGGAGGTGAATTGCGGACCTCGGTCAGTCACGATATCCTCCGGGATGCCATAGAAACGGAAGACCTGATTGGCGATTATCTGAGCGGTTTCCCAGGCCGTGGGTAGTTTCGAAAGGGGAACGAACCTGCAGGCTTTTGAAAAGCGGTCAATGATGGTTAGTATAGTGGTGAACCCCTTAGAGGCGGGTAGGTCTGTGACGAAGTCCATGGCGATGTGAGACCATGGTCGTTCGGGGACAGGTAGTGGATGGAGCAGACCAGCTGGTTTCTGTTTGGAGGACTTACTGATGTTACAGGGTACACACTGATGTACAAACTGGATGACATCGCGGGAGAGAGTAGGCCACCAAAACCGGTTGGTTACTAGTTCCGTGGTGGCGGTGATACCTGGGTGGCCAGAGCTGGGTAGGTCGTGGATTTGGTGCAGGAGCCTTTGTCGTAGTGTCTCTGGAACATAGATCTTTCCTGCTGGACATTCTGCGGGCGCCGGGTGATCGGTAAGGGCCTCCTCAATCTCAGTCATAATATCCCACCTGATGGGAGCCACGATGCGTGGTGGTGGGATTATGAATTCCGGTGACTGGGTTTCCAACTCGGCGTCATATTGGCGTGACAGAGCATCCGCTTTGCAGTTCTTAGACCCAGGTCGGTAAGTGATGGTGAAATTGAAGCGAGAAAAGAAAAGGGACCATCTTGCCTGTCTGGAGTTCAGTCGTTTGGCTCCGCGGATGTATTCGAGGTTTCTGTGGTCTGTGAGTACCAGGAAAGGATGTAACGAGCCTTCCAGCCAATGCCGCCATTCTTCCAGAGCCAGCTTCATGGCAAGTAGTTCCCGATCTCCCACGTCATAGTTTCTTTCAGCTGGAGAGAGTTTGCGTGAAAAGAAAGCACAGGGGTACATTTTGCCTGGAAGACCATGTCTCTGAGATAACACTGCCCCTACCCCTGTGCTTGATGCGTCCACCTCCACCACGAATTCCTTCTCTGGGTCGGGATGACGTAGGATGGGTGCCGAAGTGAATCGAGCCTTCAATCCCTCGAAGGCGGCGGTGCTTGTGCTGTCCCAGTGAAGTGTGCTGTGCCCCTTCTTGGTCATGGTCGTTAAGGGTGCGGCTATCAGGCTGAAATTCTTGATGAATCGCCGGTAAAAATTAGCAAAGCCTAGGAAGCGCTGCAATTCTTTGATAGTATGGGGTCGTGGCCATTCAAGTACTGCCTTCACCTTGCCGTCATCCATAGTTACCCCTTCATGGCTGATAACATACCCTAGAAATGCTATCTTGGTCTGGTGGAATTCGCACTTGGTTAGTTTGGCGTATAGTTGATGTTGGATTAATCGTTGTAGAACTGTACGGACATGGGTTATGTGGTCTGCCAAAGTCTCTGAATAAATTAATATATCATCAATGTAAACGATAACAGTCTGGTTGAGTTCCTGGCGGAATATGTTGTTGACCAAAGCCTGGAAAACGGAGGGACTGTTCGATAACCCAAACGGCATTACTTGATATTCATAGTGACCTGATGTTGTGGAAAAGGCTGTTTTCCATTCGTCACCCTCACGGATCCTCACCAGATTATATGCGCTGCGAAGGTCTAGTTTGGTGAAGAAACGGGCCTTGCGTAGCTGTTCGAGGGCTGCTGGAACCAAGGGAAGCGGATATCGATATTTCACCGTGACCTCGTTGAGCCCCCGGTAGTCGATACAAGGCCGTAGGGTGCCATCCTTTTTCTTCACGAAGAAGAACCCGGCGGATGCCGGGGATGTGGAGTGACGGATGAAACCCTTTTCCAGTTCCTCCTTGATGTATTTCTGCATGCTCTCCGTCTCTGGCTGGGATAAGGGAAAGATGCGACCTTTGGGAGGAACGGCCCCTGGTTGCAGTTCTATGGCACAATCTGTAGTTCTGTGAGGGGGCAGATGGGTAGCTTTGGTTTTGCTAAAGGCCTCCTTGAGGTCGTGGTACTCCCTGGGTAGTGTTTTTAGCTCCTTCTCCTGGGAATCGTCCGGCGTGACGGGGGGTACGATGGGAAGAGTGTGTTTCAGGCAGTTAGCATGACAGCGGGGGGACCAGCGGATGATCTGACGTTCAGCCCAGGAGATGTCAGGGTTGTGGAGCTCCAGCCAGGGGAGGCCGAGGATGATGGCGTGGTCGGGAGATGAAATGGTGAACAAACGGATATTTTCACGGTGCAGGGGTCCTATAAGCAGCTTCAGTTCCTGGGTGGTGCAGGAGACTGCCCCAGTCCCCAGTGGTCGTCCGTCTAAGGCTGCCACCGACACACGGGGACCACATGGAAAAAGAGGCAAAGACAAGCGCTTAGCAAAGGTCTCATCAATGAAGTTTCCCTCTGCCCCAGAATCAATAAAAGCTGTGGTGTCTATTTTCATCCCCTTAAATTCGAGAGTAACTGGTAAGATCATAGAGTGACTGGAAGTGTTGGAACTCACCCGAGAGGTTGCAGCTTGAGGTGGTCGTATCGGACAATTCGACCGGATGTGGCCAGCCTGACCACAATACAGGCAGAGATTTTCCCTGAGTCTTTTGTTTCTTTCATCCTCAGTCAGATGAGTACGCCCAAGCTGCATGGGTTCAGGGTGAGACTGTGACGATGGTGTGTTGAAGGCTCGAGTAGTGAAAAAGGGCCGTGGGCGTCGTGAGCGAATCAGATTGTCCATCTGGATAGCCAAATCCATGAATTCCTCCAGTGTGAGGCCCTGGTCGCGACAGGCGAGCTCCGATTGTAGTTCTTTAGTCAGCGCCTTCCTGTACAGGGCCTTGAGCGGTTCGGGAGGCCATCCTGTGCGTGCTCCAAGTGTGCGGAACTGCAAAGTAAAGTCCGCGGCCGAGCTGGTTCCTTGCTTGAGACTTAAAATCTCCTCGCTGGGCTCACGTCCATCCGTAGCATGATCGAACACACCCTTGAAGCGCCGGAGGAACTCAGCGTGGCTCATATAAGCTATTCCCTGCCCCTCCCATAATGCAGTTGCCCAGTCAAGTGCTCTTCCAGTCAATAATGAACATATCAGGGAAACCTTACTTTCGTCATCGGGAAAACTGCCAGGCTGGCGGCTGATGTATAGTCCACACTGCATTAGGAAACCTCTGCACTTTCCAGGTGACCCGTCGTATTTATCGGGAAGAGAAACTCGAGCTGCAGTACCGGAGGTCGGTGGTGGTGGCGCTGGCGCTGCATAAGCTGAGGGAGGTGTCATGGCGGCGATAGCGGTGCTTAGAGCCTGCATCGACAGATTTAAAGTGTGGAGTGACTGACCCATATCTTCAGACATGCGAGTGAGCTTTTCAAGCTGCTGCTGATGTGTATTTAACATCGCTCCCTGGCGGGAAACTTCTCGCGTTAGATCATGCAAGGTTGCTGGACCCGTGTGTGGCGAAGTTTTCTGTAAACTAGGGTCAAGAGACAGTGGGTCCATTTGCAACTCTTTATTGTAAGCATCAGAATCAAACATGTGATGATCATCAGGGGCAGACATGGTTGTAATAGACTGAGCAAAAACAGTACCGTTAAACAGGCGTAGATCGGGGTATCAGGCTAGAAACACAAACGATAGTCCAGGCAGATTTCGGGGCAACAGGCAAATATCAAAGTCCAGGTCCAGGCAGAGGTCGGGGTAACAAGCAGAGGTTCAAAAGACGAGATAAACAATCCAAATTCAATGAAAAGGTCAGTCCACAAAGGTATTCCAGAAACGCTCAGGATTGTCGGTAAACGAGCAAAACTTCGCAATGAACCGCTGTCCGTGAGTCCCTTTTAAACTATAGATAATGCCGAACACCTGTAGCGGAAATGCTAACAGGTGTTCGGCCAAAACGAGTCCGGGTGGAAACTAGTATTCCGGAGATGGTTCCCGCTGATGACGGTCGGACAGCGCCACAGAGGTCCGTTCGGTTACAGAGCCCCCCCCCTGCGAGCGGCTCCTGAAGCGAGCGGGGCGACGTCGGGGTCTGCCACGAGGGCGTGGTGCTGGCTTTTCTGGGTGGTTCCTGTGGAAAGTTTCCGTGAGGGCTGGGTCCAAGATATCCCGAGCGTTGACCCAGGATCTCTCCTCCGGCCCATAGTTCTCCCAGTCCACCAGGTACTGAAGTTGTGGACCCCGACGTCTGGAGTCCAGAATCTCGTGGACCCGGTAGCATATTTCTCCGTCGATGATAAGGGGGGGAGCTTCAGGGTTGGGGACCTCCTCTAGGCCCCTCTGTCCTTCCGGAGCATCAGCGGGCTTCAACAGAGAAACATGAAAGGTGGGTGAGATTCGATACTGAGAAGGTAACAACAAACGGAAAGATACAGGAGTGATTTGACGATCTATCTGAAAGGGACCCACGTACCTTGGCTTTAGTTTTCGACATGACCCCTGGAGGCGAAGATCCTTTGTGGACAACCAGACCCACTGTCCGGGTTCGTAAGCTGGATTGGGTCGCCGACGACGGTCCGCTTGCTCTTTAGTGCGACGTATGGCTTGCTGCAGATGTACGTGGGCTTGGTTCCACGTTTGTTCACTATTCTGTAGCCAATGGTCTAAGGCGGGTAGATTAGAAGGCTCTCCTGTCCAGGGAAACATGGGCGGCTGATAACCCAGAATACACTTGAAGGGAGTCAGGCCGGTTGATGGTTTTTGTAGAGAGTTCTGGGCATATTCCGCCCAAAGCAGATACTGGCTCCAACTTTCCTGGTTAGCGTGGCAATATGATCGGAGGAAGCGAGTGAGCTCCTGATTCAGGCGTTCCGCTTGACCGTTTGACTGAGGGTGGTACCCAGATGTAAGGCTTACATTAATGTTCATGTGCTCACAGAAAGCATGCCAGAGACGGGAGGTGAATTGGGGACCTCTATCGGTTACGATATCCTCCGGTATGCCATAAAAGCGAAAGACTTGCTCCATAACAATTTGGGCGGTCTCCCAGGCTGTGGGTAATTTGGGTAGTGGTATGAATCGGCAGGCTTTGGAGAATCTATCTATTATAGTCAATATGGTGGTGAACCCCTTGGAGACGGGCAGGTCGGTAATAAAGTCCATTGCAATGTGGGACCAAGGCCGCTCAGGAACTGGCAAGGGATGCAGAAGTCCGGCAGGTCTTAATTTGGAGGACTTGCTGACATTACAGGTGATGCAGTGATGTATGAACTGTATAACGTCGCGGGGAAGTGTGGGCCACCAGAACTTATTTGTGACCAGTTCGATTGTGGCCGTGATGCCCGGGTGACCAGAGCTAGGAGAATCGTGGACCTGGTGAAGAAGTCGCTGTCTCAAGGTTTCTGGTACATAGATCTTACCCACTGGACATTCAGCAGGGGTTGGGTCTGTGACTAGGGCCTCATCAATTTCAGTCATAATATCCCACCGGATGGGAGCGATAATGCGGGGTGGCGGAATTATGAACTCTGGTGGTTGATACTCTGATACTGTTTCGTGTTGGCGGGAAAGAGCGTCAGCTTTACAGTTCTTGGAACCAGGCCGGTATGTTATCGTGAAATCGAATCGTGAAAAGAACAAGGACCACCTGGCTTGCCTGGAATTAAGTCGTTTGGCTCCGCGAATATATTCAAGATTCCTATGGTCCGTGAGCACCAGAAATGGTAATGTCGACCCCTCAAGCCAATGACGCCACTCCTCTAATGCCAGCTTCATAGCTAGAAGTTCACGATCCCCAACATCATAATTCCGTTCAGCAGGTGTGAGTTTCCTAGAGAAGAAAGCACAGGGGTACATTTTGCCTGGGTTACCGTGTCTCTGAGATAGGACTGCCCCTACCCCCGTGCTTGAGGCATCTACTTCGACAATGAATTCCTTTTCGGGATCGGGGTGCCGTAGGATAGGTGCGGATGTGAAGCGATGCTTAAGTTCGTCAAAGGCCGCTGTGCTAGAGGTGTCCCAGTGTAACGTGTTGGACCCCTTCTTGGTCATGGCTGTGAGCGGGGAGGCCACCAGGCTGAAGTTCTTAATAAAGCGCCGGTAGAAATTAGCGAACCCAAGGAATCGCTGCAGTTCCTTAATGGTACGGGGGCGCGGCCACTCGAGTACAGCTGTTACCTTGCCCTCATCCATGGTTACGCCCTCGTGACTTATGATGTATCCTAGAAAAGCGATCTTTGATTGGTGAAATTCACACTTGCTGAGTTTAGCGTATAGTTGATGTTGAATGAGCCGTTGTAGGACGTTACGAACATGTGTGATATGATCACTCAAAGTCTCAGAATAGATCAATATGTCGTCTATATACACGATCACAGTTTGGTTGAGTTCTTGCCGGAATATGTCATTGACCAGGGCCTGGAAGACAGAAGGGCTATTGGACAATCCGAACGGCATCACCTGATACTCGTAGTGCCCTGATGTGGTTGAGAACGCGGTTTTCCACTCGTCCCCCTCACGGATCCGAATGAGATTGTATGCGCTGCGGAGGTCGAGCTTCGTGAAAAAGCGAGCATTACGGAGTTGCTCCAGGGCTGCTGGGACTAAAGGAAGCGGGTACCTGTACTTTACTGTCACCTCGTTGAGTCCTCTGTAGTCTATACATGGTCGAAGGGTACCATCTTTTTTCTTTACAAAAAAGAAACCGGCAGATGCTGGTGACGTGGACTGACGAATAAACCCCTTTTCCAATTCCTCCCGGATGTATTTTTGCATGCTCTCCGTCTCTGGTTGAGATAAGGGGAAGATTCGACCCTTCGGGGGAACGGACCCGGGCAGCAATTCCACAGCGCAATCGGTGGATCTGTGAGGTGGAAGGTGTGTGGCTTTGGTCTTGCTGAAGGCCTCTTTTAGGTCGTGGTACGCCGCAGGTAGCATGCTGAAGTCCTCCTCAGCAGAAGGATCGGTGACAGAAGGAGTATTGGCAGGGGAAATGCGTTTGAGACACTGAGCTTGACACCGTGGAGACCAGCGAACAATCTGACGGTCCACCCAGGAGATGTCAGGATTGTGGAGTTCCAGCCATGGTAGGCCAAGGATGATGGCGTGGTCGGGTGATTGGATTGTGAACAGTCTGATGTTTTCATTGTGCATGGGACCGATGAGCAGCTTCAGATCCTGGGTTGTGCAGGAGACTGCTCCCGTTCCCACTGGACGTCCGTCTATGGCTGCCACCGACACCCGGGATCCACATGAAAGGAGAGGCAAAGACAAGTGCTTAGCAAAAGCCTCATCGATGAAATTCCCCTCTGCCCCCGAATCAATAAAAGCAGTAGTCTCTATTTTACGCCCCTTAATGACTAGTGTGACTGGCAATGTCATTGAATGACCAGAATGGTTTGAACTCACCCGTGAGGATGCAGCGTGGGGAGGCCTCACTGGACAGTTGGCCCGAATGTGACCTGGCTGACCGCAGTACAGACACAGATTTTCTTTAATCCTTTTGTTGCGTTCATCGTCAGTCAGGTGGGTTCTTCCTAGCTGCATGGGTTCTGGGTGTGGCTGTGTGAATGACGACGAGAATGGTTTTGAGACAGAGAAGGGACGGGGGCGTCTGGAGCGAATTAAATTGTCCACTTGAATGGCCAATTCCATGAATTGATCCAGTGTTCTGCCCTCGTCGCGACAGGCGAGCTCCGACTGCAGTTCCCGGTTAAGTGCTTTTCTGTATAAGGCCTTGAGAGGCTCAGGAGGCCAGCCAGTGCGTGCAGCGAGCGTGCGGAAGTGTAACGTGAAGTCTGCAGCAGAACTGGTTCCCTGCTTGAGGCTAAGTATTTCCTCGCTAGGCTCGCGCCCATCCGTGGCGTGATCGAAAACCTCCTTGAAATGCTTCATAAACTCAGCGTAGCTCATGTAGGCCATGTTCGGTCCCTCCCACAAGGCCGTGGCCCAGTCAAGTGCACGTCCAGTTAATAAGGAGCAAACCAGTGAAACCTTGCTCTCATCATCCGGAAAGCCGCCAGGCTGGCGACTAATATAGAGCCCGCACTGCATCACGAAACCTCTGCATTTCCCGGGAGAGCCGTCATATTTTTCTGGTAGCGACACTCGTGCAACGTTACTGGGGCTTGGTGGTAACTGAGTAAAGTGGGAAGTGGGCGGAGCCATAGCGGCAATGGCGGCGCTCAATGCCTGCATAGAAGTGTTTAAAGTTTGCATGGACTGACCCATTTCCTCTGACAACCGAGTGAGCTTCTCAAGCTGCTGATGATGTGTCTGTAACATGGCTCCCTGGCGGGAAACTTCTCGCGTTAAATCATACATCGTTGCTGGATCCGGTTGTGGCGAAGTTTTCTGTAAACACGGCTCAACAGACTGTGGATCCATTTGCAACGGTTTATTAACTGTGTCATAGTCAAACATGCTGTGTTCATCAGGGGCAGACATGATCAATAAAGACAAGGCAAAACAGTACCGTGAGACAGGCGAGAGTTCAGGATATCCAGCAAGGTTCGTGAAACAAAGTCCAGGCAAGGTTCAAGGCAACAAGCTATAATCAAAGGTCCAGGTCCAGGCGTAGGTCGGGGCAACAGGCAAGAATCAGCGACGATATAAACAATCCAAAAGTCAACAGAAAGATCAGTCCGAATAGATATACCAAGAGCGCTCAGAGTTGTCAGTGACGATCAAAACTTCGCACTGAATAATAGTCCGTGGATCCCTTAAATACAGCAGATAATGCCGAACACCTGGGGCGGAAATCCCCACCGGTGTTCGGCCAAAACAAGTCCGGGTAGGAACTAGTATTCCGGAGATAGTTCCCGCTGATGACGGTCGGACAGCGCCACAGAGGTCCGTGCTGTAACACTGAGGTATCAAGACATTCTTGCTGCCCATTATATTCCAAACCACATGAGAGGGCAAATTCTTCAACAGGATGGCGCTCCTCCTCATACTTCAGCCTCCAAATAAAAGTTCCTGAAAGTAAAAAATTTCAAAGTGCTCTAGGATAGGCCATCCTAGTCACCATACTTGAACATTATTGAGCATGCGCACCTGTGCTGTGAGTAACTTCAATAGGGAGGGAGGGCTGGGCGCTCTGGCGCTCAGGGCGGGTCAGGTGCCCTGGCAGGCCACACGAGCTGGACAGTTCTGGGTGGCACCGGATCGGGTGCCTTCGCAGGCCAAACAGGCCGGACAGTTCCAGGTGGCACCGGATCGGGTGCCTTCGCAGGCCACACAGGCTGGACAGTTTCAGGTGGCACCGGATCGGGTGCCTTCGCAGGCCACACGGGCTGAACAGTCTTTAGGGGCACTGGCCATGGTAGTTCCCCGAAAGTCCACTAAGAAACCCCGATCCCGCCCATCCCCTCCAAGACCCATCCCTTACTGACCGTCTCCTCGTTCGCCATCTTGATCGCCAGCTCAAAAATCCCCTGAATTCTCCTTGCTTCCTCCCACGAAGCAATCAGGAGCGGCACATTCGGGAATGCGGAAGCCCCGCTAGGCAATCCGTGCCGAGACTGGAGCTGCGTCCCGAAGATCGTAGCGGCAAGGAGATTTTGGCGGCGGACCACGCCGAACAGCGAGCCGACTTAATGGCAAAGGAATCCACTGAGACGGACCGAGGTCCGCGAATATGTGCGCATTCGTTGAGTTGAACGGCATCCTCTCTTTAAGGTCTTGTTCTGTCATGAAGCGAGCTCTTTCATTGTGCGTGTGTGCGGAGCCTCCCAACGAGGCAGAGAGCAGAGGACACGATTATTCAAATTGCAAAAAAATATTTAATTACAAAAAACTCCATAGCAAAAACAAAGGCTGACGGGGCAGCAGCAAAATACACACGCGGGGAAAAACAGAATGACGTTAACAAGACCTGAATTCAAACAAAAGGACAACGG
>JAUCMT010000869.1:0-10359 GCA_032357475.1 Enteromius thamalakanensis | reverse complement strand
GGGGTAGGTTTAGGTGTAGGGTCAGTGTAGGGCAATACCACATACAGTTTGTCCTGTATAAAAACCATTACGCCTATTGAGAGTCCTCATAAATCACAAAAACCAACATGTGTGTGTGTGTGTGTGTGTGTGTGTACAGTATATACATACATTTAGAGCTGTTCAGAGAGATTCTTTTCCCCAGAAATCGAATGTGTGTGTTGTCGTATTGGAGCGATACATATCTGAGAGGTCAGAAAGTCCTCAAGTTCATTGGACAACAGAGGAAAACCGTTAGCTGTTAACCAGTGCTCACAAAAACCAGCAGACGCTGAATTGTGTTATCCTCACAGAAGAGCTCAGGTGCTGCTCACAGCTGCCTAAAACAAGAGTGGCACGCTGAATTTATTCAATGAGCACTTGACAAGCACAAGCGATGTAAGAAATGAGATGGAGAACAATAAAAGGCAGGTATGTCAAGACGCTTTCCGTAACGGCATTTCAAGAAAATAAAAGAGGTCAGAAGGTGATATCCCAGACGAAGACAGCTGGAACATTGAGAAACTTTCCGCGAGGTGCTTTTCACGATGAGACGGGACAGGAATGTGAGGTAAGGTTAAACAAAATCTGCGAAGGCATATCAAACGGATCCCTGCACGACACATTTTTTCAGTCTCGCCAAATGACACACTTGATTTTTATTCTTTTTTTTTTAAGTTGCACTCCTATCTAAAAGGCCAGCAAAGTGTTTAAGGAACCAGAACTGAAATGTCCGACTATTACCCGCTCTGTTGGACTCGGCGTGGCTTTCAACAGCTCTCAGCTCCTGTAGGGGGTCCCGTTTCTGCCTGTCAGGAACTCTGAATAATGCCTATTTTCACTCTCTCACATCCAGTCGCTTTTTCAGTGTACCTTTCTGTAAACCATTTATTCTTTTCATTGATTCGCTTACTAAAAGGTCTTAAAATGTGATTCAAATAATTGCTTCTTGCATTAAAATTTGTGAAAGGGGCAAAAGAATGCTTTCATTCAAAAACAAATCAAAAGTTAATGAGGAGCTTGCACATTGACATTAGCACTAACTATAAGGCTGGGTGTTAAAATGCGTTATCTTCATCCTCATAAATATCAGAGAAACTGCAATATTGCTACATAAACAAAGCAATAAAGTTTTGGCCTTTTGGAAATAAATTTGAGTAAACACTCTGAAATTGTGGGAACTTAAAATGTAAACCAGTTATTATGAAGTGCAATATAAAAATAAATTAAAAGTAGTATTTATAATACATTCCTACAAGCAGTACAGCTGACTCTTATAGGCAAAATGCATCCAAGAGTTAGTCATAAATAAATTAAAAATTAAAAATAAAAACAAAACTTGAGGAGCAAATATAAGATTAAATATTAATTGTTTTCTTTGAATCTTGCATTTATTAGTCTTACCCAACATTTTTTCAGGCATTTTTTCATGTTTAAAACAAGACAAATCAATATGTCAATTGAAATAAATAATTTTAAGCGAGATGGACATAAGCAGACATTATATATTTATTAAGTCTTAGTTTTGTACCCCTCCTTGCCACAATAAGAGCTACTTTCTTACATTAAATAAAAAAAAAATAATAATAAATAAAAAAAATAAATAAATGAATATATATATATATATATATATATATATATATACACACACACGTCAGATTAAATGGATATCAATTGGATATGGGATACATTTGCCTGAACACTGTAGGCAGTCAGTGCTAAAGGTCAAGATTTGAAAACAAATGCACATAAGTGCAATGTGAAAAAAAACATCTATGTAATATGTGGACAGCCCCTTAAGCTCTATTCTAAACAATATGAGTTGTCTACATAGACAGCTACTTCTAAGGCAACATTCTGACCAAAATGGAATCTCCTCAGAGGCTGATTTGAAACGCTCTGCATTTGCAGCAAATCCATTATCGGTCCCTAACGTGAAGTGCACAAGAGACCCCTCTAATGCTCACAGATACGTATGTCATTGCTAAGCTAATGATGCAATACACTCATAACCACAAAATTGCATAGCACACAAATATTGGGTATTAAGTACTCAGTTTTAATCAGACTGAGCAATTTAGTATTTATCTCCATTAATTCTGGGATTGCATTATCTATAAAGGATGCATGTGGGCCAAACACAACTGGGTCAAAATGTAGAACGCAACATAGCTTCTGTATGATGTCTAAAAATGCTGCTCAAGTAGGGAGCTCACTAGAGTTTGGAACAAGGCCGTAGAGACTTGTTAACATTATCACACAGACATGAACAGCAGACCTTGGAAGGACATGGTGAGAGAGCAAAGGAACCCAGGAGTGTTTTTTGATGTGAAAGCCCTTTGGAATACTTCCAGATAACCAAAGCACTCACATACAAACCCAGAAAGATATGTGTCTTCTTCTTAAAGGGCTCATAATCTCTGGCTCACTGCGGTATCAGTGTGTACAAGTGGCTGAGAGTCAGAGATGCACAGCTTTACGATCACTCGTCTAAAGAAGCCAGAGGAAGTGCTGTATGCTTTAGAGAGAGCATCGGAGATAACGCTGCACCTGTCAAAGCTTCAACATTCTACAGTGCACTGCAAAAGAGATATTGACATTTTAAAATAACTTTTATTAGTATTAGTGATCATATATAAAATTTGATTTCATTCAAACCATACAAATACTATATCAAAACATATAATATCAATGTTAACAACAACTAAAATAACACAACTATATATTAGGACTTAAAATCACAAAATGTATGCAAAAAAAGGCAAAACATAATATGCTGCTTGTAAAACCGGTGGTGAATGTGAATGATTGCTCGCCACTGCATTTCTTTTTAATGGCAATTGACTTTTGATTAGGCCATTCAAAAAAGTACCCCTCTCTGAGGTGTAACATAGTAGTCTCACAGCATCCAGCATCCAATGGCGCTGCCAGGCAACAATAAAACCCTGAAACTCTCTGTTCACACATTATTCCTTTCTCAAACATGCACATACACTGAGTCAAGCTCTCACGTACTGTGCCAGCCCACATGGCATGGTTTTTTCCTGGCATCTCACCCAGGCTGAATTAGGCCTCTTAATTAAAATCTCTCAGCAGTGGTTCCAAGCGCTCTAAGTTCTCAGCTGGAGGGCCATGATCTAAACCAGTGGCTCTCAACTGGTGGGTTGCTGGTTTTCTAGTGTTAAACAATGCGAGATGCAGCTAACCATTTAATCATGTGTACTTAGGAGGACAAGCTTATCAACTTTTAACAAGAGCAGAAAATGATTGCCAGCGAATCCAATCAAACATTCATGGCACATTCATAAAACTACATTCTAAATAATGCTGGATTGTTTCAACACAATTTTGGGTAAAATATGGACTAAGGTTAAACATTTCATTGAAAAATTCAACCCAGCAGTTGAGTTAGACCGTGTTTGACCATCAGTTGAAACAACCTAGCATAACCAAGTCAGTTTTATGATATCCTCAAAAATCATCAGCAAAACGGCTTGTTTGACTTGAAGCTGCTCATCACCATCAGAGCGACTGATCCTTTCATGTCATACACTAATCGGTCCTTTTAAATTATTAGCCCTAGTAAAAATATTTAAAGGGTTCAGCCAAAATTGATGTTTATCTGCTTACCCCCAGGGCATCCAAAATGTGGGTGACTTTGCTTCTTCAGTTGAACACAGACGAAGATTTTTAACTCAAACCGTGCAGTCTGTCAGTTATACAATGGAAGACAAAAAACATAAACAAGAAACAAAATGAAACCGTGGAGATACACTGAGGTGAAGCGAAACGATCGGTCTGTGAAAAAAAAAAGAACAGTATTTATATAATTTTTTTTACCTCTTATACACCACAATCTCTGACGCCACAGCTCACTCACAACATCCGGCGCGAGACGCATCGATGTGCTAGTATTTGTTAGTAATGACTGTTTCTACGGGCAGCAATATGTAAGGATCTACGTCTATATCTATGTGTATATATCTATGTGTGACAATAAATACTGCTCAGTTTTTTGCCCAGACTGACTATTCCTTTAAGGAACACTTACACAGACACAGACACTATAATTTAGGACATTTTTGAAAAATGTAGATTTTTGCCAACTTAGAGGATGAAACCAGGGTTACAAGTGGGATTTGAAGGTCCTGAAACAACTCATAAATCTTTGCCACCTGTATGACAAAACAAGCAATAGAAAGTGGATCTTCTGAAACACTTATAAACAGCCTTCCAATAAGCAATCTTTCAATAAACTTTTCTGTACAACAACTTTTAGTTCCACGACTAATTGTTGTTTGAACAAATAGGTTGAATGAATGAGTCAATGATTCATTCACAAGAACAGATGTTCATTTCTTAGATGATTCAGTGTGTTTAAACAAATCTGTTAAATGAACAAATCAAAGAATCACTCATAAAGGGTTGCTTCAGTTCTGAATTAATCAATGTTAGACGATAGAAGAATCACAAGTCACTTATTGCCACCTACAGGCTTTTTAACCCACAGAAATAGTCATGGAACAATCCAAAAGCATCTGTTGTAGGCTATAAAACAAGATAAATAAACTTCAATGTTTTAATGATATTTTTGTCCACTCCAACAAACAAATACTTGCACCTGATGTTCAGTATGAAATCTACAAATGTCATTACTGTACTCTACCTGCCTCTGAAACAACTCTTATACCAAACAGATGAAAGAGTTTTGAGGGTAAACCATCTGTGGTTATTTATAATTGAGTGAGAGGTGAAAGTGGTGTGGAGGTGAGAAGGATCAAAGGCTTTTGTGCACGATTGCAGGAGTTGGGCTACAAAGCGTCCGTACTTTAGTCAATAGCACTTTACGAGTGAAAGCGAATCGATGAGCGACAGAGGTAATGCAATGCAAGGCCCTTTCCTGAGAAGATGGACAGATGACTGAAAGAGTAAAGCACACGGCCTTCATGCGGTAAGAGCTGTGGTGCAGAGGGAAATGTACGTACATGCATGGGGGTGTATTAAATAGAGAAGGTGGTGCAGATGGATGATATTCAAGGTTTGACTTTGAGAGCGCTGTATGGAATCATGCATGAAGTGTAAGATGACAGGAAAACAAGAGGGTATTGAAATCAAGATGCTAAAAAGGTTTTGCAAATTGATGTTTGAAAAAAATATACATATGTAATATGATGTGCGTTTTTAAGAGAAAAAATGTAAGGTGGAACTGATATGAATATGAAATGGGACGTTAAGTAGAATTAGACAGACCAGAAAGAATGTTTGCTAAACAGCTATTTGGCTAATTGTATTTTTTATTGTAAAGAATTCAGTAAATTAATTTGATTTAATTTAAATGGTTTTAAGTAAATTAAGAAAAAGAAATAAGCATGAGGATAGGAATTTTCTGTAATCTTTTCAGTTTTTATGTATGTTTTATCTATGTTATATATGTTACAAAAATATCCATACATTCCTAAGGCTAACACACAGATAAATGCTTGTGGTCACATTCAGTTATTAAACTGGCTACATGAATTAGGAAAATAACTATATTTTCACCTAAATTTGTCCAAAATAAATATATATTCTTATATTAAAGGTTTAGATAGTCACATGGTGTCATGAGCTCTGTTACTGATTTTTTTGTCAAATACTGAGGAGGGAGGGAGAATCATTTCTTTTCATTGGAGGGCCCTAAATGTCTAGTTTGGTTACAGCTCTGCTATTGGTTAACATTAATGGCCTATGCAATCAAATCTTATTTAACGTTGTCAAAACAGTGGCAATGACCTTTACGAAGAAACACTCAGCACCTGTTCAAGCACCTATAAACTTAACATGTAATACATGCACATGACGTTTTATCATTTTTAGAAACTTGCAAATCTTTTTTTTTTTAAAGTTTTAATAATTGCATTTTTAGGCTCCAAAACCAGCTGTTGTGTAAATTAAATTAAAACCTATTTGATGTAAACGGCCCATGATACAAGTGGGCAGATCATGTCATAGAATTCTGTTTAGAATAGCATTCACAATACGACTGGTAATTTGCAGTAAGCGGCAAACAAGGTTGATTCTGATTTCATGTTGACTATAAAGCAATCTCAAACGTATGTAATGGTGTATTCACAGTGCTTTTTGGTACAATCTCAAGTTCAAATAACATAGCAGTTTGGCATGAAAGTAGCGATTACAGTAGCATGACAGTTTGTCAAAGTTTGGCTGTTGACTGAGTTTTTCTGCATCGTCAGGTCTGTACCCTTCACAGCAGGCCACACTGCAACCCCTTTAAGTGAAGTTGATTAATGACACCTTTTAATTTTCATCGTTCATGTCATCCCTAACCAAACATTGGCATTACATGCACTAAAAATGTCAGCGGTGACCCTTTACTAAACAGCTCTGTGTATGTTCCAGAAGGGCACTCAAAAGTGGCCCCTGAACAAAATTGATTTCATCCCCGAGAAGCACTGGAAAGGAAAGGAACGAGTGCAGAAAGAAGAGTCCTTTAGAGCCAACGTCGCAGAACGCCTGAGCAGCAAAAAGTGGTGGACGGCTTGTAGATTCAATTAACTGGACTGAATTAAACTTTGCCTTTTTGTTACTACAGAACCTTCTTCCGATGCCCCTGGAGTTTTTAATTAGATTTCCACTCTCCTTCAGACCTCTTATAGTGAACTGCTTTCTGATGGATTTTGGATAGAAGAGGCGGGTGGGAGTTCTGTCAAGAGCCCTACACTCTCCAAAACTGCCAATCAAAGCCACACTTAACCAGACCATCCAGAAGTCCTACATGAGTGTTAAAAATTGGAGAAGGACATCCAATGTGGGACAATTTCAAGTATTTCAAACTACATTTTTTAAAGAAAACGAAAACTTCCAAGTCTCAAAAGTCCACTTCCAAGTCTTCGTGATATTCTGGTCTGTAAAGATGGCTCGAACATGTGAGAAAAGAAAACGAGTTAGTGGCACAGCACTCAGCTGACGTAAAATAACGTATGAAAGATGTCATCAAAGATACTGTATCTAAAATGTCTTTAGCACCATGTGAAACGTGGGTGCTGGAGAGATAAGGGTCACTGTCTAAAATAAGCAGTGAGTTAAGGCTCGCTGTCAACTCTTTTAACACCAGGTTTTCTGAGGAGGAAGTTGGGTCACAGATCTTGTTAAGCAAAAGGCATAAAGCCACATGAAAATCCCAATAAGACAACAAGATCCAGAAACTCGAATGTGACGATACTACCTGCTTCATGACTTATGGTTTCACATGAGGTAAAAAAGTTTAAAAATCAGGGGTTGAGTGTCTTATTTAGACCTAGGAAAAGAAAGCTTTGTATTTTTTGATAAAATAAAAGGATGTAAAATAAATAACAGTTAATATTATTTACATACCTAGAGATATCAATTAATTAAGTCAATTAGAAAGAAGTATGAAATTAACAACCTGGTCTCATGACATAAACATACCTTGGTGCACATTTTAGTCAGATATGAAATACGTACCAACAAGTACATATCACTGTAGTTTTCAAACGAAGTGAACAATAAAAAAGAAAAACTCTGACATCTTTTACTCCTTTTCACACAAAGATTTCAATTAGCATAATTTTTGCACAATTACTTGAAGAATAACGTGACTTCAAAACAATATTAATATGCTGGGAGATTTGAAAAGTAATGCTTTGAACTACGGTTCAACAAAACAAATGTGTTTAAAATGTGTTTAAAATGAAGCTGAAATGGCACAGTTGCATCAAAACTTGCCTTTTGACACCAGTTCGGGTAGGTTTAGGGTTGAATTTGATGTAGGGCATAATTCCAACATGATTAACTTTTAGTGTCAGTCCCTGTATATTTCATGTAATAAAAACACATAAATACATACCTTTATCAACTTAACAAAAATGTGCCAGGGTCTACATATTAAACCCGCGCATTTTTATTTAAAACTGTGGCAAAACGTACAGTAAGTTTTGCCCAAAACGCACACAGAGGTACCTATTTTATAAATACAGGTTGGAAAATAATAACCTTTTTTTTTTTTAATTCACATAAAATTGTATGCTGATTATAGGCTATAATTTGTTAAACACATGTATTAGGAAACAAACAAATTTCACAAATAATTACAAAGAAACACCAAGTACCACTGGTAACATAAAATTAACTAAAAAGACTGAAATAGTATTTCCTACATATAAATGCAATATTAAAAAAAACATATGGGGAGGGGGGACTAAGAGGGGATTAAGGACATTTTTAACAAAAATGGTATCATATCCACATATTCAGTATCTGAGAAATACTGTTATCTGCCCCATCTAATACAATAGTAGCTGTTAATAATGTGCAAAATATATTCTCAGAAAAATAATAGTTTTTAAAGGACTGTCGTTTCATGATCAAATCATTAAAAATCATTTCAGTGATTTCAGAGCTGATTTTAGACCTTCTTCATCTAAAAACATTTCACCTTAGCTACGCGTATAACAAAGCTCAGCTCGTGACATATCTGACAGCTACAGGTCACTGCAGCCTCTGCAGATACATTAAACACATAACTAGGTTATAATAATCAAATGTTAGCTAACAGAGGCATTATTTTCCCTCATCAGGAACATTTGTGAGATTTCAATTTCAGCCATTCTTTTTTTTACAGTGGTTAACGTCTAACCCTGGTTTTGCTGCCGTGCAAACCACTGTCTAAAGGTGAACCGGTTAAAACAACTCATTAAGAGAAAACGGCACACGCACAAGGTTAAAACCAGGAATGAATCCAATTATAAAGTTTCACACTTTCAGACAGGAGCACGCAAAAGCGCAGCGTTAGCCGTGTATGCACTTTCAGCTGCTCTCGACAATTATAAAAATAACAGCAGTGCTGTTGACAGCGAGGCGGTATGGATTTCTCCCAGCCTTTAGGTGACTCGAAGCAGATGGGAGACGCAGAATCAGTATTTTGCTGAGAGGGCAACTCTATTGATCGACATCAAGAAATACATAGAGATTTATCGATCAGATGTCTGCGGAAGGGTCGGTCTGCAGTTAACCGCCTAGAGGCTGAAATTTCACTTAAAAAACTCCACACAATCATTGCTTTCATTAAACAGCCAATCCCCGCACAGAGAGAGAGTTATTAACGACAAACTGATTATAAATGAATCCGTCTATGAAAGATAAATGCACTACATCAAGACACGATCCATTATGTTCTCTTCAAAAGACTTATTTCATCCTGGTGGAAGAAGATTTTGAGTCGGCCAAACCAATTCGAGAAGAAATAATAGCGAAGTGCTTAATACAATCATGCAGAAACTCTTTTAATGAGTGACAAATATCAAAAGTCCACATTATGCTCATTTCTGAAAATAGCTCAGCGGTAGTGACAAAGGATAATTGATTTTAACAGGAAGGAAAAAAGAAAACCATTTTTAGATGGTAAGGAATTATTTAAAGAACAAAGTGTGACCGTTGAACATCTGAACTGATTTGAAGAGTAAAACACAAGGCAGGTAGGCTGTATCTCTCTCTCAGCTTTCTATTCTTTTTTCTTTCAAACCTAAAAGTTCTATAGTTTGTCTTCATGTGTTCAGGCCTCTTTGGTCTTTTATATAAAATAAAAGTGCAGTTGGAAAGTTTTATGTAAGTTTGAAGTACAAAGACAAAGGTGAGATAAAATGGAATAAAGTCTGGATGCTCTCTGGTGGCTGAAGTTCAATATTCCAGTGTCCAGTGTGATGCATAGTCGAGAAAAAGATGTAAATGGCAAACACTGTGGCTCAGATCACGAGGAGATCACCTGACTCTTCATTTCGCCGGATGAGCACTGTTTAGATACATACAGCCAAAACTAAGTTAACAGGTGTGTTCACCTTCTATTTACCTGAATGTACATAAAATTCTATCAAGTAATCAATCTGGTTTTCGTAAAAAACATAGTACCACAACAGCCGTTTTGAAAGTCCTAAATGACATTGTGGGATCAGTTGATAAAGGTGATTACTGTGCTTCCCTCTTTATTGATTTTTCAAAAGCTTTCGACACAGTGGATCATGGATTACTGCTGCATAGATTAAGGAGTGTCGGCTTATCAAATCATGCCATTCTTTGGTTTAAAAATTATTTAAGTAACAGAACTCAATGTGCACGGGCTGAGGGTAAAAATTCAGGAATATTGGAGATTGTTAAAGGTGTTCCTCAAGGATCTGTGTTGGGGCCTCTTTTATTCACTATCTACATCAACAGTATTGACCATGATAATCAAGATGTTCAATTTCATTTCTACGCAGATGATACTGTTATGTATTGTGGTGCACCTTCGAAACAGCAAGCCCTGCTTAAACTTCAAGCAGCTTTTGA
>JAUCMT010000868.1:0-10361 GCA_032357475.1 Enteromius thamalakanensis | reverse complement strand
TTTGATAAGATTACGTTATGTGACAAGTCACAAAAGCGCCAAGCAGCTAACGCTGCCAGCCACAAGCGCATCAAGCGCACATTCAGCTCTGCTGCCCGGGTGCTGGAGTCCAGGCCAAATAAGTTAAACCCCGGTACAGTGGATGCCTTTCTTTTTTTGCACAGCGAACGTAAAAACGCTAAATTAACATTTCCGTGTGATAAATGAAAAAACGCTGCTTTGTAAATGTTTAAAATCTGTGTCATTATCTTTTTATTAATATGACCTGATTTATTGTTCATGTTTATAATCATATGTTGATATCAGTTTACAGGGCGATGTTTCTAAGCACTTTCAGGCCTAAATAAAGGCTGTTTCCGTTTGAATTACAATGCCTATAGTATGTCTATTTAATGTTCGCGGGTGCGGAGCGGGGCGGGTTGTAAAAATAGATACAGTGGTGCGGGGCAGGCTGGGGCGGTCCAGAATTTTTCATAGAAGCGGGACCCGCGGGTTGGAGAAATACCCAACCCGCGCATTACTAGTACAGATGGTCACTTGAGAATTTAAACACAATCACACTCTGGTACATGACTAACCCACTTTTATTCACAGTATAAATCATTATATCACATTTCTTTTTCAGCAGAGGCAGTTCAGTTCAGTTCAAGAACCATGGTGGAGACATGAAAATCAGACAGAATGACTTTAACAGACAATTACAGCTATGTAGACCTACAAAAACAAAAAGAAGCTAAGAAAAAATCTGAGAAAAACACTATCATGGCTGGAATGGACACAGATCTACTTTTGTGATGAAATACTCAAGCACATAGACAGAACACACACACACACACACACACACACACACACTGTAATGTCACATTATGACCAGAGATATTTAGCAAACAAATACAGCAGATATAATTCACGACAACACACAACACCAGCACAAGACAGCTTCTGTTGGTCATAGGGTGGTTTGCTGTGTCCTCTCTCTTGAGTGTATCTATATCTGCATGAGAGCCCTCCATTCAAACACACTGCTGATCTTTAATCATATTACAGGCATATGTGACCATCTATATAATCACTAATATCATGTCTGATCACTGACATGGAGTTTGGATTGGGTCCTGGAGCTCAGCCTGACCTGCAGACCAGCTCTCTGGACGCTCGTGATTGTGTGACGAAAGATAAATTCTCATCCTATTCACGGACCTCCAGCAGCAGGATGGCTTTGGTTTAAAGCTATCTCTCCACATTTGAAGTACGTATGAATTGTAGTTTACATTATTCACACACAAGTTTATCACATATATATATATATATGAATTTGCATGTTGACGAGTGTCTGCCAAGTTCAAAGTTATCAGGGCTTTTCCTTCCAGTCTGAATAATCTTGAGAACATAACCATGAAAAACTTCCAAACACTGCAATAAAAACAAATATTTATAAGAAATATGATTCAAATCAGGGGACTGCGCTGGACACAGCAGGACAACATTCAAATCTGGATGACTAGGCATGTTTTTGCGGTTCGATTTGAAATGTTTGATTTGCATATATTGGTCTAGCTTAGATTTGGTCTGAGAGAGAAAGGGTTCGATCGCGGTCAGGGCAGCTGTCGCTCTGGGTTTGAAGAGATTCGTTTAGCCAACAATGAAACCATCATTTTTTACTCTTGTGTCAGTCTTTTCAGAGAGCATCATTAAAGCATTCTATAACACGACCAGCGCACTATTCAGAGTCAGACAGAGTAAGAAACTGAAGACTGCTCATGTGGGAAACTCTTTTCCAGCACTCTGTGCTTTCACTGTTATACAGCAGGGGCGTTTTTACTTTACATTAAACTGCATAATAACTGCCTAAAGTGATCAAAACGATGTTTGGGAATCGCTGGACTACATCATGAGTCATTCAGCAGTGAGAACTCTTAATAGAGTTAGCTGTTGTTGGTGACTGCACTTATGATGCATCTGTCTGAACGACACGGGCGTTAGTAGACATACCTTTACAGGGAGGTAGGAAAGCCAATTGAAATGATCAGGCTGAGGGTTTGGATCGGATAAACAGATCTTGGTCCTACGTCTTCCACAGAATAAATACATACAGATAAATACATTTAAACCACTTACAGTAACTTAAAGGGTTAGTTCACCCAAAAAAGAAGAAGTGTCATTAATTACTCACCCTTGAGTCGATCCACACCCATCAGACCTTCATTCATCAAAACATTGGTAAAACAGTCCATGTGACATCAGTGACTTAACAAGGGAGAAGAGGAAATGACAAAAAAGTATTCTTGTAGCATCGAAAAAGTGCTTGATCCACTGATGTCACACGGACTGGTGTTTTTACTATGTGTCTGGATCTGGATCATTTCAGTTGTGTTTCTGTCTGCGGAGGAACAGACAGCTCTCTGACATCATCACAAACATCTTAATGTGTGATCCGAAGATGAACGAAGGTCTGATGGGTTTGGATCGACTCAAGGGTTAGTCATTAATGACACAATCTTCTTTTTTAGGTGAACTTACCCTTTAAAGATTGCTATCAGGATGTGAAGAGACTTTCAAGCAGCATAAAAAGGTTTCTGAAGAGCATGACCTATGGCTTTAAGTGATGTTGATAAATCTGAACGTAGAAACCCTGTTCTAGACCTGTGAGATGATCTGCATGTTGAAGCTGGGCGACCGGCTCTGTTTTCCAGGAGAGAGCAGCTCGGTCTCCTCCGGCAAATGCTGCTCCTGCAGGCTGAGGATGGAGTATCTGCGAGCCTCGGCCCCGGAGCCCTGCCCCGTCCGGCAGTCCAGAGAGGTGCTGGAGGTCCTGCGGCCGGCCGGCCGGCTCCTCCTCCCGCGCACACCGCTGGGCTGACTGCTGCTGGATGCGCCGGACGAGAAGCCCTCATCCGCATCGTTCAGCCCTGAGGAGAGGTCCTCCCTGCTCAGCCCGTTTGCCTCTACCAGAGAAACCACACAGGACACTGACGTCAACAGACAGGAAATGAGATTTCAACACTCTGACTCCCAACTCTTCACATGATTGCTGGGATTTTGCCAAGAAGACATGATCCTGGATCAACATTACTGTCTGACTTTAACCCAGCGGGAAGAGATAGCTGAAGCACTTAAAATAATAATAATAAATGTGCTGTGTTTACATGATATATGAGTGTGCACTGTGTTTATTAATTATGTATACATAAATACACACACACATCAATTCAATTTAAGAAAAATAGGTTTATGTAATGTATATTAAATAGATTAAATTAAATAGAATCATAAAGATACACACATACCGTATATATTTTGAAAATATTTACATGAATATACACCGTACACACACATATTATCTGAGCAAAAACACTTCTTTTGGATACGATTGATCATTGAACAGCACTATATTTTATAAAAATGTGTACTTTCACCCCATACCAACCCTAAACTACTCAATTCTGATTAGAATAAAGCCTGCGACAGGCAAATATAAGAACAGTCGTAGATATTCGTTTCAAAAGCTGACCATAAACAAGAATAAAAAGTTCTGTTGAGGTCCAGGTGTCTGGAACTGAGCTCACTGTAACTCTGATGCTATGATTGATCTGCTTCAGAATTTGTCAAATTAATGCACGTACTGTAGAATAAACCATCATTTATTTGAATGAAATACAAACATCATGCTTTCAGGGTTTCTTCCAACAGCTCCAGTGCAGCTTCACACAAATGCACCAGAAACAGCATTAGATCGGGACAGAACAAGCTGTTTTTATTTACAGGCCTTCATCAGGGCTACAGCCAATGAAGATAAAATCATCCACCAATCACAAAACACAACAAACAAATAGTCAAATATTTAAGCTAGATAAATATACAGGTGTGTTTTAATAAACAGAGTACAGTGAACATCATTTAAGACCCTCTGAGCACCGACGAAGGCCTGTTACGACCAAAAGCGTTTCCTCCTTCAGTGCTTTTTCCAAACTGACTTCTGCTTTTCTTGAGAAAATGTTTCTGTGTTCGGTTCAACACTGTCATGCTTTTAATTTACAAACAACTCTATTAGAAACAGAACCGAGTGATGCCACGAGAAACCAGACACACACAGAAAGAGAACGAGGACATGCACACACCATCGGCCCCTCGTCAACAAACTGCCATGCAATGTCTGAGAGAGCGCCGGGCACATCTCACACCGCTGATGACAGCTGCTCGGGGATTGTGGGAATGATGACTGCATGCTGCTTATGTCATCAAATGGAGGATGTATGTATTAGAGCGGGATTTCTTAACCCTGGTCCCTGAGAGCCACTGTCCTCGACCCCCTGCTGCTGCTTCACAGGACCGCTGTCATCTCAATGAGTTTCTGTTAGTTTTACAGGAAATGGAACTCTAAGCATTCATTCATTAGTTTTTATAGCCAGTGTTCAAACCAGGGTGTATTTTTCTGCTTGTTGACTCTTCTGTCATCATGAAGCGCTCTGTGGGTGTGTTCTGCTCACTGTTGTCTGTCATGTTGCGATTATTTCAAAGACAAACAACAAACAAACATAAAGACAGCATGCAGCAATTTACATTACGTTACATTTCTACACTATGTGTTTGTTTGGGAGCTCTGGCTGTGAACGGAGACTTCACTAGCGTTCAGTCGAGGGGATCTTAGACGGATCTGCTGGAGGGAACAGAGATGGAGAAGTCCACCCGATCCAGTGCCCCCTCCCTGGGGTTTCTTCCCCTGGATCTATAGTCCTCTTGAGCCCTGGTCCACCCAGTAGGAGCAGCAGGTGGAGGTGAGAACTCGTGCTTCCTGCTTCTCTGCACTTTGAAGGTTTAGGTTGCAGTCATAGCTGTGAGGAAACTCAGCCACCCTGCAGGAGCTTTAGACCGAGTGCTGACATTGAAAACATCTTCACTTCGCTGAAAACAGTTGTAGACTTGCAGGTCCTTTCTGTGTCCCCTTCTTTCTTTGCACCCTGGGCAAGGTACATACCTAAAGTTCCTGCAGAGACCCAGACTAGCAGAAGCTTAATTATATACGTCCGCAGAGCTGCCCTGTGCAGGAAGTCTGACCAGTTGCTTGTATGCTATGGTCCTTCCGCACATGCTTTTAAATGCGTCTGAAAGTTGATTCTATAGGGTCTTAATGAAAAGTATATAACATGCGTTGGAGGTGTAAGCAACACCCTTTCTACCCAAAATCAGCTCTGTTCATCATAAAGCGGCTCAGATGACTACGGTGTTCTTTATTATATCACACACCTAAACACCTCCGTCTCTTAATCAAACATGTTCTCCTTCCACACGATGGAGGACCAGCTCACTCAGGCCCTGTCAATCAACTTCTGTGGGAGGGGCCTGTGCAGAACTACCTCATTCTGACAGGAACCTGAGAACACTGGGTGTGTTTTTATCATTGAAGGGTGGATGTGTACACATTCATGTTCAAACAACATGTACGGCTCTTCCTGAAGCTCCCTGGTCACTGCACCACCCTGTCTGTGACGTCTCGTCCATCCATCTGACAGATGACACACATGATTCAGAGCGCTCGTAACACACATATGTAACGTAGGGATGTTTTCCAGGCAGATGAGGCATGCTCGGTCGATGAGAGGAAGTGAGCAGTGCAGGGATGAACGAGATGGGCTGTGAGGACCTCAGGTGTTGAAGAGCCTCTTACAAACCGCTATTGTAGTCACTCAAATGCTTCTGAACTTACTTTTTTTACTAAGTACTATCGAGGAGATGCATATAAATTTTATTTTATGATATTTCATTAACAACGTTTGGGAGGAGCACATTCAGATAATTATCCTAACGTACATCAGTAATAATTAGCACAGATAATCCCTCCCATCTCTCACTCTATCTGCTCTCCTCTTTGACTAAACAGAGGTTCTGAATACCTTTTTGTGTTGTTTTTTTTACTTCAAAGCTTATTTTAATCATTTATTTCAAAGCAAATTAAGTAATATGATTACTAATTCAAAAGGTGTATGAATAGTTTTACAAGAGGATTGCTGAATCCCAGCGAGGCCACAGACAGACGTCCCCCTAACCCTGAGCCCAGCCGCGGCAGATCTTAACCCTGAGTGTGTGAAGCTTCTGCTGTCGTCCTGTAACGCTCCGCTACGCTCTGTAACGCTCCGCTACGCTCTGTAACGCTCTGCTACGCTCCGTAACGCTACGCTACGCTGCTTAATGTCAAAAACTGGTATTTGCTATCATATTTTTCATATTGGCTATCGTATTACTTTTATTGTTTTTATTTTTCAGTCACCTTGGGTAAAAGTATCTGTTAAATGATTCCATTTAAATTAATATTCTTTTAGACTATTATTGTAATCAAACACAAATTAGGAAAATTTCACAGTGAAAGCACTTTTTGTTGATTAATGTGGATCTTTGTTCTTTGTATGCACCTGATTTATTATTAGTTTACAAATATATTAAATATACAATATATATTAAAAAACTAATCTGCAAAAGCTGTTATTCTTTATCTTTGGTTTTGAAATTGGTATGAAGCATTGCCACATCAGTAACTGTTAGTATTATTGGACACTTTTAGAAAGTGTCTCATCAGCTACTGAAATCATCACTGAATCTGCCTCTTCCATCATTTATTATTAGAGGACTGATAATTAGTGCAGAACACTATGGAAATTAAGGGCTATAGGTAGCTAGCCGCACAGAGGAGCGTTCGCGTGTGTGCGGTGAGCGGAGGATTCAGCTGAATTTAATGTAAGTCATCATAAGCCGTTTTGTAAGAAGCTTTTCCACAACGAGAACGAATCATTTGCACTGGTGGTTCTTCAGGACTCTCCACAACATCCTAGCGATTCACTTTGGTATGTCATACAGGTTCAGCATGACTCGCAGGGGTTTTGGGGAGGTGCATTCTGGGAAAGCGGAGGTGCCCTGAAGGAAGCTAGGTCACTGGGTGAGTCTAAGGGGAAAGCCCGCCTCCATGATCTGACTCCACCCCACTGCCTACCCTCATGTGTGACTGTGAGAGAGCCCCTCCCTCCTGGCTCGTGATTGGCCGCTGGGTCCTGTGGGGCGTGTCGGCTGGGGAGGATGGTGAGGCTGAACTCGGCATCACTTGAGAAGTCAAAACAATCTGGGATGTAACACAACAGGGGAAATGTGCTTCTTAGTGTCACGGTGAACAGCATGAGCAGAGAGCACAAAGACAGTGAAGAAGCAGACGCAGGAACATCACTGCACATGCTCCTTCACACCACAACACACGCTCTGGAGACATGATGGAAGCAGATCAGGGCCTGTTTCAGAAAGGAGTTAGTTATCCCTGAGATGAGAGAAACTCTGCGTTTTCTGTTTCAAAAAGGCAGGTTTGTCAAACTCAGGAAAGCAGGGTAACTCAAGCCTGTTTCTGAAAGAGAGGTAACTATTACCGTGGAAACTTTCTCTCTGAACCTGACCTGGTTTTTGTTTGCTATCAATTAAATATCCAGAACCTAATCTGTTCTTACGTCTCTAACATCAGCCATCGTGGCGGTGCTCTTACATACATGTGCAGCTTTACGTTTCTTTGCTGATGAAAGCTGTCTGTATCGGGGGTGCGGAGGAAGTAAGGCCACTGTATGCATTTAAAAAAATAAAAACCTTGATACGCTCAAACCTTACCTGACTGAATTATATTTTCAGCTGCTGCCATGTTCTTTTAATACCTGCAGGACCTACATCACAATTACATTCAATAACATAGTTTACCTTTGATATTACTGCAAAAATAATATTAGCTTATAATATATTAATAAATAATATCAATATTAGCTTCAAATAATTAGCTCACTGACGGACATGTACTGTAAGTAATTAATGGGGTTATTACTCGTTCTTCAGTACTGCTTAAAGTGCACGTTTACTTCTTTTAAAAACTCACTTTGTGAAATATTATCTTAAACTGATCAACGAGGGAACCTTATATTAAACATTTCCACTGGACATGAGCTTGATGTGCACTCTTGTTTTGTCAAGTGTGTTGTAGAAACTATGCAGTAGCCTATTTTATGTAATTTAATGCAATTTCATCAAATAAAATTACGTCCCAACTGTTCCAAAACTCAATAAACGTCCCACATTACATTACTTTACTTATTTATTATACTTCAATATTTAAATCATTTAAATGTATATCTTGAGCAGCTATGTTTTGTGGTGTTGTTAAATATGTGCTCATGTTTGCTGTATCTTTGCATGAGCGCATCAAGTTCAGCTTATTTTCAGATGTTGCCATGGTGACTCGTGATATCTGCGCTCCATTGATAATGTCTCTTCATAGTCGCGGTGATTAACCTTACTCAGAAACCCACAACTCAGTTTCTAATCTCTGGGTTGATCAACTCAGAGTTGTTTGAACCTCCTTTCTGAAACAGGCCCCAGATCATCTGCTAGAACATATAAAGCTAGGCTTTTGTGGGCCCAGCAGACTTGGCCGGACTTCCTCTGGCTGACAGTACTACCTCGAAACCACAAGATCTTCCTCCTGTTGTAATGCTGTCAGGGTGAAGATGTCTCCTGATAGAAGAGGGCGTCTAGTGTACAGTGCTGTGAAGCATATGCTACTGTTTTTAAATCATATTGGTATAGATCTTTCTAGAATAGAAATTTAAGCTGAAAGAAATCTAAAATAAAAAAGTATGTCACAATTCAAAACTACCAACAGATTCAGACTCATCTAGATGAAGGAGCTGTGTGTTGACTTCCCTGAACTGCAGGACTGGACACTCAGGCCACCGCACACTGCTGTTTTTATATATATTGAGGTTTCCATGAAAACGTGAAAGCATGTTATGAAGTTGTGTGCTAATGCTAGCTGCATAAGTGCAGGCTCAGCTGTGTCTTTGTGTTGGAATTGTAATATTTCCTCTAATAAATCTATTCTGCACTGGCTTCATTTTCCTCCCAGCACGGTTTTTTACTTCAAGTCAAGTTACTTTTATATATATAGCACTTTTAACAATACAGACTGACGGTCTTCTGTAGTCAAGACAACGATACTCACTAGAAACCAGCTGTCCCCAGTTCAGTAATTATCTTCTTTAAAATGAGACCAAACATAGGTTTGTGCTCACAAGCTTCAAACTGACTGTTTTGAGGACATTTTTGTACACCATGGACCTATGTGTTTTACCTTGTTTTAATTGATGCACGAGGGTTAAACATGCCAGGTGTTTGGCATACATCTGTCCTGTCAGTGTACACCTGCATCACTGACAGCTCCTAGACCTGTTTTACACCTGATTGTGAAACCTGTACCTGAAACTAAAACCATTCCTAGTTCCTGCGGCAAGAATACACCATGACCTGGGTAATTCCACTATTAGTTCTATTAGTACTAGCGGCACTCTATGCCTAATGCCGGGTCATCCAGTACTGATCCGGAAGTTCTCAGGTTTTGACATGACAGAGACAGGTCCAGGAGTGTTTGTGAGGTGTTCTGGAGCTGCTTCACCTCACCCTCTCTCTTCCAGCACAGTCTGCGGATGGAGGCGGCCGTGATGGTGCACTGGGAGATCCGTCTGATGCTGGGAGTCACCTCCACCTGCAGGACCTTCCTCCCGTGAGGTTCGTCTGGAGCGCTGTCAGGCAGAGAGCTCTTCATGGCATTTCCCAGCTAAAGAGCAGAGAGGCACAGAGCGGTGAAACAGAGAGAGAGAGAGAGAGAGAGAGAGAGAGAGAGAGAGACAGGACTGAACCGTACCAGCAGAGGCTCTGAATACAGCTCCAGCTGAGCTCTGTACAGGATGTCATCCAAAGCCTCTCTCCCAGCATCCCACTCGCCATTATATCTGCGCAAACACACACACATTAGTACACAAACAGCAGCAGATCATAACATGAACAATTACTTCATCACCTCAGGCTTGCGCAAAGATCCTTGCAACAGCTATTTTCTTTCTAATGAAAAAAAAAACACGCATTCCCAAAACTGAGGAGTGTACCAGCGCTCAGGTGAGTTTGTAAGCACACTTACATGGCATGATACACAGCAGCCAGCATCTGCACCATGAACTGAGACTCCAGCAGCACACGTATACACGGAGACGACCAGGCCTTCAGCTGCTGACGAGGGAAGCCGCTCACACACAGCCTGCACACACACACACACACACACCAATGCTCTCACTCTCTGAATGCATGGTTTCTCTGCTTTGGCTTGACTGCTGCTCGATGGCTCCTGCCTGCTGAGAGTTTGTAGCTCTGTATTTCTATTTATTACTAGCTGCCGTTTATAGTGATAATTATAAAACCTAACTGCCTCGCTATTTCCTATAGTATATATCAAACCTTTCTGTTTGTTGATCGTTCGCGTTCATTCTTAAAACCGCGAGTGCAGCTCATTAGCA
>JAUCMT010000867.1:0-10376 GCA_032357475.1 Enteromius thamalakanensis | reverse complement strand
GTGGGGCTCAGCTTTAACCTCATCGGGCCATTCTATCCTCAGTTTAGCAACAGCCCTGGTCACCACCTCCAAGAACTCCTCATACTGGGGCGACGCAGACACTTCATCAACACTGTGCACCTCCTCACCCGCAGATGAAGAGAGCAGAATGCATTCTCTGCTCGGCCTCGGCACGAGCGGGTCCATTGCCGCATGGAGTCGCAGTGAAGGCTCCCTTCTCAAAGAGAGCCTTCCTGGATCTCAGCACGCGCACTGAAAGACCTTCACAGTGAGGGCAATCAGCTCCCTCGAGAGCTGACGCCGCATGCTCTGCACCCAGACAGGCTACACACAAATTATGGGAATCACCCGGTGCAATAAAGCATTTGCAGGGGTAAGCGCATGACCTGTACACAGAGTCGTAGTTGCGATCACTTTTCTTGGTGAACTCGCTAGAATCAGTCACTTTCACACACACAGTCACAGCACGCTTTACTGAATGGCAAAATGCTAAATGTCGGTTGCATTCCACGTGCTCATATGCTTCCCGGCAGGTGACGTCACTAACATGACGTCGGCCCATTTCATTGATCTGATTTCACACACATTCAGAGCCGTAACGCAGGAGGCGTTCCCCTTAGGGTCTGCTGGACGCGGCTTGAGTTCCTGAAGAGGAACTTTATTTATCGTGCACTGTGAGCGTCACAACTTTGCAGATAGTTTATGTTCACATACAGCTACATGACACACTGCATGAACAATAATAGGGGCACTTTAATGTCCACGCCCAGAGTTCAGGACACAGAGGCCGGCTGCGTGTGTGAGGACAAAGGCGATTTTCTTAGCTTCTTCAGAAGAGAGGGAAAGACGGTTAAGGCAAGTAAACGTCATAATTCCATCATGTTGTTGTTAAAATTACATTTAGTCAGAGTAAAATAATGTTTTTGTTTGTTATTCTCCTGCCTTTTTACTTCCCATTTTGCAACAACAGTATGATTACGTGTTCATATTTTGCAGAACATAAACTATCTTTGGAGTTAAGAACACAGAAGTCTGCTTGCGTGAAAGACAGTTCAAGGCAAGTAAACTTCATAATTCCATGTCATATATATTCCATGGCTTATATGTATTTGATATAGGAATATTTGTTTGTTTTTGTAGATTGAAAGACCTAGATATGGCAGAGCATCCTTCTTTTGAGATTGATAAAAATAATTTTTTAGAAAATAAATGTTTCTCTTGTCTCCTGCCCATTTACTTCACATTTTTAATGCTACAAAACAGTGTGATTACGTGTTCATATTTTCATAAACCATTTTTGCCTGTGTTCATTCATTGCTGAACTCTTCATTCATTGCAGAATTCCTAATTTTGGACTTTCTGATTTGGACAGTCATCATTTCTTAAAGGAATAGTTCACAAAAAATAATTTACTTGCCCTCATGTCATTCCAAACCTATAAGACTTTTGTCTGTCTTTAGAACACACATGATATTTTACATTTTGTCTTACATTTTGTTAATCCATTGAGAGTGTAGATAATCCATATTTTCATGTTTCAAAAATAGTTCTTGTAGAAATAATCCATGCCTATAGTTATATATAAATACTTAATATAAATAATTATAAATGAATATATAAATAATCTTAAATTATATCATAGTGAACATGTCTGTTCAGAAGAAAATATTGGTCACCCAGACTTGCAGTGGAGGACAACAATTAAGAGATTATTAAATATATTTAATGTGTTCCAAAACTTTGCAGAGTTTGTATGGGTTTGGAACAACATGGGTGAGTAGAAATGATGGCAGAAATAAATTTTTTGATGAACGAATCCTTTGAAGGAGCAGCCCTTCACGTACATGGAAATGTGTGAGGTATGTGCATGTTTTGTCTGTTTCAATATTTCAGTAATGAAGTAGCTTTCTGAAATAGTATTAATTTTGGCAGACATTTTTTATTTAATCTTTATCTTCAGATAAAAATGAGTACATTTTAATTAAATGTTTTCTTTTTTCAAATGTTTTTTCTTTTGTTAGGCCACTGATGAAGAACAGGCAGTGACTGAGATGAAAGCTGGTTTAAGAGAATGACCTTTACCCTGAGCTGATGCAACAGTGGTTGTAAGGGAGGACAATGCCATTGATAATGTAAAAGATGTCACATGCTTGCTGTGCAGATGGGGCTATTTTATATGATAAAGGGATCATGAAAATTGGCAGTGATGCATAATCAGCATTCATGGACTATCAAATAAACTGTAAGTGTACAATTGTGAAAAACAAAATGTTAACCGCTTGTTCTGTGTTGTTTAGTAGAAATGGAGTTGACCCTGTCATTCATGCTCACATTCTTTCACATATGCTTCTGTTAAATGTTATATTAATGTTAATCTTATGGTTTATTTGTGTACTGTAATGCCAGAATAGTTTGGCTCCTCTTTCACCATGGGAGATGTGGAGGAGGACGTTCACGATCACGACATTGGATTCATGGATTACAGTGCCGTGAAAACCAAGCTGGAACCGTTGCTCGGCTCCCTCCTCGCCATTTGGCGGACTCTGTTTTCGCACGTGATGGTCCGTACTGTTTTGTGTCTGTTTTCATTCATGGACTCCTATCAATGAACTCTTGTCTCCGCCCCCCTTGTCTGTTGCCATAGTCGTTCACCCAAGTGACAGTTTTCATGTGTATAAAATCCCCGGATATCTGTATGTTTGTCACGGTTCATTGTACTGTCGTTTTGCTGTCTAGTGTTTCATTCGTGTTCTTATTGTTGTATTCTGGATTTATCGGATTTGCCGACCCCTGCTCTCGTTTGATTATCACCTTTGCCTAATCCCTCGAACGCTGTTTATTGCTGAATCAACCCACGCACAGACTTTGACCACTCTTTTGCTTAGCCTACTCTATTCATGTTTGCTGATGATCGACCCTGCCTGTCTCATCTCGTCCTTTAATAAACAACTTGCATTTGAATTTGCACGCCTCCTCGTCTCTCAGCCTATGTGACAAGTATGAATGATTGCATTGTTGTTAGCATCATTTAAAACCCATCTCAATTCTTATTACGTATCTTAAGTCAGTTGTTTTATCTAGTTCTTGCTGTGTTATTTACTAGTTAATTATCTTTACCTGCCTGTCCCTCATTAACTACCCTTTATAAGTTATGTTCAGTTCTCTGTTTAGTGTTCAGCTACTTTGTACATACATGGGTACTCTCGCTCCAGTCTTAAATTACCCCTCTGTTTCACTGATTAAAAAAAAATGTTGATTATACTCCACGTTTATCTTGTCCCTCCGACAGTGTAATTGTAACAGTATCTTGACTAAAACTTTAAACTGTTTACAATTTGTTTTTATGCATGTTGTTATCAGAATTAATTACTACATTGTTGTATGTCGTTCTGTTGTATAAAATTAATTTCATATTTACCTGTATGTTTCCTAATGTCAGCAGGCCTTATACTGAATATTTGTGACCACAGACAGTTGTTATGCCTGACCTTTTCGTGAGTCACTCTTTCTTTATTCAGACCTTTTTTGCCTTTCAAATTGTGGTTGTGCACACTGCTGCAAATGGATCCATGAAAGATATACAGTACTGTGCAAAAGTCTTAGGCCACTAGTATTTTCACCAACAAAAAATGGTTTTAAGTGGGTTATTTCTATCTTTTATGGTTTGTGTCAGTTGGAAATATCAGTTTACATTTCCAAACATTATTTTTGTCATTAATTGTAATAATGAGGTAAGATTATTGTGTGCACTAGGAGTCTAACAACAGTCAGTGCTCCACACAGAGATCCGATCTGATCATCATCCAGTCTGTCTGGAATGACATGAAGTAACAAAACAAATCGAGACAGACGTAATCCAGAAGAACTGTGGCAAGATCTCCAAGATGAAGAAAAAAACCTACCTGGAAAGCTACCTGAAAAACTATAAGTGTACCTCGGAACAGAAGCTGTTTTACCAAAAGCTGTACTACCAAATACTTATTTGATTTAGTTAATAAAAGTTAATTGATAAATTAAATTATACAAAGCACTCGTTCATGCCATAATAAAGCATAAAACAAAACGGGTACAAATTCATTGTACTGACCTATACCTAGAACCACTGATCTAGGTCAGTGGTTCTCAATCCCAGTCCTTGCGTACCCCCACTTTGCATATTTTGCATGTCGATCTTAGTTAACACACCTGATTCCAATAATCAGCTCATTAGAAGTGAGTTCCATGCATGAACTGTGTTCCGATTAACATGGTTCCTGCATAGTGTTTATTGTTCCCTACTCCCTGATCTATTAAAAGGTTTACTTCATTTCAGAACATTCATTCAAAGATTTGTGCTGTGCAGCATCTTCAAACATAAACAAGTGTGACACCATATACCTCTGTAAATAAATAAAATTAAAATTCATGTTTTGCATGCTTTTTGAGTGGAACATACATTTGCTTTAAACTGGAATTAGAGCGGAATATCCTTATGCCCACTTCACAGGACACTTATGTTCAAATAGAATAAACATTTGAAGCATTAAGAGAAACATACAAAATGTTCAGAGTGGGGGTACGCGAGGACTGGGATTGAGAACCGCTGGTCTAGGTGATATGTGCTAAACATGTTCATTTTTTCATTAAAACTTGAAACTTGTTACAGATGTACAGTTTTGGGCCATGAACATTTTCAGAAATGGAACTATTGCAAAAGCACCTCATGGTTGCCGTGTTGACCATTTTTCTTTTTGCTATAAGCAAATTATGTATTTTGTGTCATATCTGATAGAATTGTAATCCTTGACCATCAGAACACCTTTTACACCAGTATATTCTGTAGCTTGGCAATGTTTTTCTTCAAGATTGAAGAATGCTGTTTTTGTAATGCCCCCCTAAAATGGCTTGTTTAAACACGCCCCCACTTTTCTACGTCACAGAGTGGGATAATTTTCAAACACCACCCAAATGTTTACCGAAAGAAGGTGGAGCTTTTATTTATTTATTTATTTATTTATTTGGATCCCCATTAGCCACTACCAAAGTAGTGGCTATTTTTCCTGGGGTCCATCAAACACACAACAAAATTACATTAATCCATAACAACAAAACCACTACAAAATATATATATATATACACAATGCATACATAGCATCAAAATCAACAATACACTCAGTACTGTGCCATTAAATATTTCTTCAACAATTTTTAAAATCTCATTTTACTTATCGAAATACATGTAATGTCTGATGGCAATTCATTCCATTTTTTAATTCCTCTATATATTACAGTTCGTTGCTTTGCATTTGTTTTTCAAACCAGAAGCAAACAATATCCTTTTGATGTATACCTGGTGTTAAAATTATGACTAACATTACTATACATAAGTTGACAACACAAAACACCTGGAACTCGTAACACTAAAATATTTCTTATACAGTAAAACACAGTAGAGAAACAATCACTCTATCCTACTAATAATCAACCTAAATTTGTGTGCATTTTCATAATATTAACCCTTCTATTGCAGTGCAAGATTAGTCGTGCAGCTCTATTCTGGACTATCTGTAATTCTTCTAGCTCTTTATTTGATGCACTCGACCATACCAATGGACAGTAATCTAAATAAGTAAGAACCATTGCCTGCATAATTTCAGAGATACAATACAGTGGAAAAATTTTGCACATCTCTTAATAACTGATAAATCTCTTCCCATAACACTTACCATATTATCAATCGGTTTTGACCACTTTAACTTACTATCAAGAATAACTCCAAGAAGCCTAATTTCCTCTACTTGTTCAATAGGCAAACTCTGTACAGACAAATTTAATTGTGGTTTACATTAAGATTAAAATTTTGATCCAAACACAATACTTTTGGTCTTGGTCAAATTTAAGACCATCTTATTATTCCATACCCAGTTTACTACTGATTGTAAATCCTCATCTAAGTCAGCAGATGATTCTTTAATTGATGTCACCGGTAGATATAGTGTTGTATCATCTGCATACACAACTGCCCTAGCATGCTTTAAAACCAAAGGAAGATCATTTGTAAATAGAGAATAACAAGGGTCCTAGACAACTTCCTTGAGGCATGCCACATTGCAACTCTTTTACTTCTGAAAAAACTTCCATTGTAAAATACACATTGCCTCCTCCTTGTCAGATAACTTTTAAACCAGTGCACAGTGTGAGAAGTAAATTTATACCATTTTAATTTATCCAACAATAATTTATGGTCCAGTACATCAAAAGCAGAGCTAAAATCCAACAATACTGTTCCTACTAAATTACTCTCATCAATCTATCCTAAACAATTATCAGTAATCTGTGTTAATGCTATTCCTGTTGAATGTCCTACTCGATATGTATGTTGAAAATCAGAAAATAAATTATTTTCCTTAAACAATAATTGAATTTGTTCACAAACTATCGTTTCAAATACTTTACTAAGAACTGGCAATAAACTTATTGGTTGACTATTAGCACCGCTGAAACTCAATGCTGCATTTTTCTGTAGAGGAATGACCTTTGCTTCTTTCCAAGCTTTTATTTTTTATTATTCTTGCAGTAGTGTTGCTAAGGCGCCATGTACAGTAGACATTGTCTGTCCTTGTGAAAATGAATCTAATTTTTTTGTGCTTCCAAAAGAGGATATAACTAGAAGTCAGTGTGAAGCGGTATTCACAACACTGTTCCAGAACAGTTCAACACAAATATTAGTGTTACGATCGTGCTGAGGTGATGACAAGCAAGACAGAGAGACAGATGAATACAGGACAGGTGGCAATTAGAGTGTGCATTTATGGAGAACTGACTCCTAAAACCTGACAGAGAAGTGGTGGCTGTGCACAGAGACTACAAAGTGAGGCAATTCTACGTCTGCAAGGACAGTCTGGCACTTCTGACCCACTACCCTAAAGTAAGTTACGTTTTCTTATTAAAAGAACCTGGCTTACTGTTCAAACACTTGTTTTGAGGAGCGAAGGGAGATGTTAGTGCTTCTTATTTCTCCGATCACAAATGCAGACATGGTTCTATGTTTACGAGGTGTGATGCAACGTGATGCGTAAAAAAGACAAAACTAAGTCATGAAAATCAGTAATTATGTCTCCACTGGATGCAACAAATGCCTTGTTTTTAATGTGTTATATTGTTTTAGTGTCATAGTGCCGGGAGGTGGCATCACATTATGGTAAGGGGCTTAACATTTTTGCCACATGCTTGCAGTATTCGGTCAATCACAGTGCACTGGATAGCTGGCCAAGAGGACACTTTGCTTTTTTAGAATGTACAAATGATGATTTTGCCAAGAATTAATTATCTATTCGCAATGATTACGAGCAAACCATCACCTGATTGGGTTAGATCTCTGGACTCCTCCATGACTAAATTTCTTTGGAAAGGTAAACCCCCACATATTAGTTTAAAAACGCTGCAAAAGACCAAGGATAAGGAGGACTAGATCTCCTTAACTTTTACCATTATTTCTTAGCCAACAGGCTTCAACACATTTCAAGGTGGTTAACACACACCCTTTTAGATGAGCTGTGGCTAGATGTAGAACAGGCATTATGTAATAAAATAAGGATTTCAGATCTGCCATTCATTAGCTCAATTATCAAACAAATATGCTTCAAAAGCATCAGTATCAGCTCTTCTCTTGACAGCATGGTGGGAGTTTTCACTAATCCCATGCAAACATATTCCCATCTGGACAATCCTGACATATTACTAACCAATAATATGATAAACTTCACAGATTGGAGTTGTAAAGGTATTAAACACCTGGACCATATATTCAAAGGATCAGTATTTATTTCCTTTGATATATATCAGTTAAACAATATGGGATTAACAAGAACAGATTTTTAGAATATCAACAAGTTAAATCTATAATAAAAAAGGAGATTTAATGATATCATTAAATCTAATCTCATATCTAATGATATCAAATCACAAATAACACCAAGTGTGGCTGAATTTTTTAATCTCAATGAATGTCACAATTCTGTCCGGCTCTGGTCTTTTTTATTGGCGTGGAGGGGCCATATGGGCTCTGGGCATCTGGAAGTTCCCTGGGGGTGAGTTTCCTGGGGGGTGGCCTGGCCTGGATGGGGCGTTGGTGGCTCTTGGGTGCTGTTTTTCCTGGCAACTGCATCCTGGCTGCTGGGGAGGCCTGAATGTTTCTGCACCAGAGTGAAGGGGGTTTAACTCCGGGATCTGGTGCTGATTGCTCCTCTGGGCATGGAGTGTGTGAATGTGGGTACCGTGTCCTTTTTTTGTGTGTGTGTCTACATGTGTGTGAAAATTAGTATGCATGCTTGAGGGTGGGAATGTATGCTTGCGCAAATGTGTGCTTATTGTCTATGTCCATATGTCAGGTTGGGCCTTGGACCCCACCCCACTCACCATCTTGGGCCCCCCCACCCCACCATCATGTCCTGCCGTGGCTGGATACCCCCAGCTACTGGTGCATTGGTGGTTTCTCGCTCCGGGGTGGGATGCTCAGATGGGTGCTGGCCAGCTCTTGGCGGTCACTTGACTGAGGGGCCCAGCAAAGCCAGGAGGGCCAGGCCCCGGCTGGGGAGTTGGGGGGCACTTGGACCTCCGGGCCCAGGGACCAGACTGCCCTGGGGCATCTTCATTGTGGCTGTTGGACAACCCCTATCCGGGCCATCACCTGCCCTTTTCTGGGTCTCCTGGGGCTCCCGTGCCCTGGCCCCGCCTCTGGATGTTTGGGGCCCGGGTCACCTCCGTGCCTGCTTCATCCCTTGGGGGGCAGAGCTGTGGCTCCTCACACACACTACTAGACATTTGCATGGACAAACCTTATGAACACATGCGCGTTCACACACACAGGTGTTCACACAAGCTTTCACATTGGTGTACAAATTTTGTACAAACAGGTGCTTTCAGACACGGTTCTGATCTGCGGGTGCCTGAAAACAATTTGTTATAATAGTTATCTGTGCAACGAAATAATACTTAACATTCAGTAACATTCACTGTGACTTATACAGATGTTGGTTGTTGTTGTTGCTGCAGTTTTTCTTTGCTGTTGTGTGTTCTGTTGTTTTCTCTTTTTGTCAGTAGGTATGGAAGCAGGTTATCTGTTTTTGATCTTTCTCTTTTTCTATCCTTTTTTTTCTATTTCTTCATTTTCCCCTCCCCCAGACCCCTGTTTTCTCTATCCCCCAGTCTTGTTTGTCACAGTATGATTAATTCAAAAGGTAAATAAATTAAATTAAACATATATTAAAAGAAACAAAAACAAAAATGTACAGTATGTGAGAAAAAATATGTTTTAGCACCCTTAACTGCATAAACAAATAATTTTATTTTTAGCAAAATCATATGACCCCTTTAATTCCTTCCCCAAAAAATTCCCTTCAGAAAATCTAATTTGCTTACATGTGCTGAAATTTTTCCTAAGCAGTCAGATGACTGGTGCAAAGATAATGTTTAATAACAACATTTTTGCATGCCATTATGCAAATTTATTCAGTACTATGGCAACAGTTGGTGTGCATATCAAAGCTCATATCAATTGAATTTAATGTATGTGAAGTCATTCTATAAAAAAGATTGATGACATTAGTGGAGAGAAGACTTCGACTGGTTTCGACAGCTGTTCACAAAAAACTTCAGGTAATATCTGAGTTTTTAAAACATTACTTGACTTTTTGCATATATGAAATGTGTAGAATTTTGAATGGTGCATTGCTAATTTCTATATTGATACATTTATTGTATATTTCTAGATCTGTTGTTTTTTCCAGATGCAAAGTCTACATTTTAAGACATCCAACTGAAACTGCTTTACAATGGAATTCCTGAAGTATCTGATGCTGATATTTCTCATCAGTAAGTTTGTCAGTTTTTGTTAATATTTACTACAATTTTGTTTAAAGGACAAAATATTTATTTATACATACATACATAAATAATTTTCACATAAGCACCCTATGTAAGATTGCATTTCAATAACCAATTAAAGTTAATAATGTTTGTTGAAATGCATTGATACAAAATTTTAAAATAAAATGTGCCATTCTCAGTGTTAATATGTTAACAACCTTCACAGAACTGAACAATTAATCTTTGTTAACCATGTAATTATTTGAACAAAACTCCTGGGGATGGCCGTTCAGGAATTTTACTGTGAAAACCAATCACAGTACCAATATCTTATTAAGCTTTAAAACATATCTCTGGCAATATGTAAGTCTTGTATCACGCTGAAGGGACTTATTTCGCGATAACTACCGGCTGCCTGTATATTATCCCGCTTATTACACGGCTACTTGCCAGATGATAAAAAAACTGAACATGAATATGAATTTGAAACATTTTATTGGCGTATTTGTTTTAAATTAACATTTTCATCC
>JAUCMT010000866.1:0-10379 GCA_032357475.1 Enteromius thamalakanensis | reverse complement strand
TGAATCGTGTGTTGAATCAGCCAATGATGAGTTGGGACGTCATGGCGGGTGACGTCACTGGCCAGGAAGCATATAAGTGTGTGGAAAACGCCGGCCAGAAGCTTTACTGTCATTCAGCAAAGCGCTTTATGTGTGTGTATGTGAGAAAAAAAAGTCTGTGTCTTTACCGATATGGCTTCGTCGTTGAAGGCGAGCAGGTCAGCAATGACGATATTAAAGAGCTTAGGAGGACCGCTGACCTCTCGTTGCGTGCCACTAAGGAAACAGCTAGGGCTATCAGCAGAACAATGGCAGCATTAGTGGTTGCCGAGAGGCATCTTTGGTTGACTCTGTCTGATATGAAGGAAAGAGACAGAGTCTGCCTGATGGATGCCCCGCTTGCACCAGAGGGTCTGTTCGGCGACGCTATGAATATGATCGTCGAAAGACACCAAGAGGCTCATAAGCAAGCGCGGCATTTCAGCGGTTCCTCCCTCGTCGCTCTCCAGCTCAAGGGACTGCTGGGCGGGAGCAGACATGCAAAAACAGAGCGTCACCTCTAGAGCCCAACCCCCCCAACAGCAGGGGGGTTGGCGGCGCTCTGTGGCGAAGCCTTCTAAAGCTCAGAAAGAGGGTCGTTATTCAACTGAAGAAGAAGGCTTCGCAGGGGAAAAAGAAGTCCCGATGCAAGTGTCACAGGACTTTTGAGGGCAGTCCCCTCTGGGGAAGAGTGGTACAATCTGCATTACATGGATCCCATCTCTCGTCAGTGCACTCGGGAGACTACCTCACTAACCTCGCCAGTGCTACGAGGCGTAAGTGTTACCAGCGAACATCGTTCTCAGGTTCAGCCACCCAGAAACATAGCGGCACCGAGACGTTCGCCACCGAGCTCTCACGAGGGAAACACAACTTCACCCGAGGGTGGGTTGTGTCAAAACATCGTCCCTCAAATATCATCAGAGACCAGCCTCGAGAGACTGGTTCCCTTAGTAGACTCAGTGGCCCCTACACATCTTGACTTTGCGCCAGGCATGCCCAAAGCCTTCCTGTACCCGCGAGGGCTCCCAGCGACCAAACAGACTTCAAGCCGTTGGATTGTGGATGCCATCAACTTGTCATATGAGTCCTCTGGACTCCCGCCGAGGCTAGGAGTCAGAGCGCACTCTACACGTGGTGTGGCGGCCTCGATGGCCCTGCTAGCAGGGGTCTCCATGGCCGATATTTGTGATGCTGCTGTGTGGTCAACCCCCCACACATTTGTCCGATTTTATGGACTCGATCTTCGAGCTACGAGCTCCTCTGTTTTCTCGTCGTAGATGTGCACATACACACACTAGGGGATTTAAAAGTCTGGAGGCATGGGCATCTCGTTTTCAAAGCATCTCGTCAACGCAGCTTGAGTTCCTGAAAAGGAATCATCATCATCCTGAAAAGGAATTCATCATTGGCTGATTTCACACACGATTCAGAGCCGTCACGCTGAGGGCGTTCCAAAAGCATCTCGTCGATGCAGTGTCTCGTTCCTTCAAGGAACAGGGTTCTATACATAACCTGAGACATTTTTACGTGAGACCCGAGACTTTTTGTTGCCGCACAGGCAGGAGTATATGCCGGATTCCCCAGCTCATCTGGATTGGCTGTTTCAACGCGGACGCCGGATTGAGGATTGACAAGTGGAGGATTTCATCGCCATCAGCCACCGCGTCAAAGCGGCAGAGGAGGTAGTTAAAGACTGTTTTCTATCTGGCCTGGATCTCGATTTGCTTTATAATCTGCACGATGACGATTCTGACTGGACATTGGCCCAGCTGATTGACTTTGTTTTATTATACTGTGATTCCACGTTCACTGTGGGCGAGGTGGAGGAGGACATTTACGTTCGTGGCTCTGGGCAGGGGAATCACCACTCCGCTAACTCCACGCTGAACCCGTGGCGCGGCTCTCGCATGGCCATACGGCATGCCCCACTCCCATGCAAGATGGCCGCCGAGAGACTCCGCACAACGTGACCACCACACACACAAATGCCGCCCAACCAGGGCCTTTGCACAAAATGGCTGCTGATCCTGAGCCACAGCACCAGTCTTCAGCCAATATGGAGGTCCAACTGCAGTCTTCAACCACCATGGACTTCATCCCTGTGTCCCCTGGCATCATGCATGCTGCCTATGAGGATCACAAGTTGCTTCCCATGCCAAAAAGGTTAATGTCCAGTTTAATGGACCCGCCATTAATGACTGTGAGAACTGTGGATTTTATCAGGGTCCCTGCACAGAACGTTGTTGAGACTGTTCCCCTGTCGTCAGTAATCCCTGTTGTGGCAGTCGCCATTTTGTGTGTGTGGGCTGTTCACTGCACCCCTGAGCCCACCGATGATTCATGTTTGCCATGGTCCGGAACCCCAGAGTCTATTGATCTTCCTGATCTGCCATGGCGTGAGCCACCAGAGCTGTCTGCCACATCAGTGGTTCCCGAGTAGCCACAGCGGGCGCCATTGCCATCAATAAGTGCGAGGGGCTGCGTGATGCTCGGTCAGGTACCGTAAGACAGCTAGGGAAGCTGTCTACCACCAATCAGCCCAGTCTGTTACAGTCACACAGCCTGAAGAGTTGTCGAAGGCCCTTATGATTCCCGTTGCACGGTACGAGGGACCGTGCTCAGCCCAATCAATCCCAATTATGCAGCCTGCAAAGCTGTAGAAGGCCCTCAGCTTGTTAAGCCTGTTGTGTCGAGTCCAGTTGGTCCTGGTTCCACAGCCAGTCGGGTTATCTTAGGCCTGTGACCCCGACTCATGGTGGCCAGATCCTCCAGGCACTGTCTGTGATCCAGATCCAGAGTGGTCGGACCCGCCAGACGCTGTCTGTGATCTGGAACCTGCGTGGCTGGATCTGGTAGACCCGGTCTGTGATCCAGATTTGCCTCAGTTACAGTCAGCTGGAAATGCCAGCACAGATCAGGGGATGGCACTTCAGTGCACAGCGAACTCTTTGTGTTTTATGTCTGTTTTCATTCATGTACTCTCATCAATGAACTCATATCTCCGCCCACTCGTTTATTGTCTAGGTACTTTATTGTTTGCTCAACCCTTGACCTACTTTCACATGTAAAAAAACGGATGTGTTTGTATTTCTCCACCGTCCATTAGCACTGTCAACCCGTCGTTTTGATCTGTTGTTTCTGACCTCGCCTGCTTTTTGACCACCGCCTTTGTTTTTGCCCTTTGGATTGTGTTTACTGTGTTCTGACCTACGCCTGGACTCTGACTACTCTCTCGCTGTGTCTACGTCACCCCTGTATGCTCCTGATCGACTCTGCTTGTCTCACTCTTGTCTACAATAAACAACTCGCAAATGAATCGGAACGCCTTCTTGCGTCTCCCTCGTGACAAATGTTTACAAACACAACATGTGATTGTAATAATGCATTCACAAAATTGTTTTAATTCACTGCTGTTATTAAATACTGTATAAGTATTGTTCATTCTTAAATCGTTTTAACTAATGTTTATAACTAATGAACCTTATTGCAAAGTGTTACAGAAAAAAGTGAATAGTACTCATTTGGTCATGTGAGCTCCATGGTGGTCTCCATGAGGTGACCTGATTATGAGAGAGAGAGAAAAAAAGAAGGGAGTTTTATTATTCTATTCATTTCATGTGAGGTAATTTTACCATATTTTCAAAAGCACGTTTCATTTCTCTAGAGGTAAAACTTTTAATAAGTTAAAATTACTGAGTTCACTTTTAAATACTTCCTTTTTTATACCCGTTATCATGACTTACTCTTTGCTTTTCTACTGTGATGACAGTGTTCTCCTTAAATTGTTCTCCCTATGTTTCAAGCTGGTTGAAAATGTAACCCTTGGCTATAAGATGTTAGAATAAAACCCGACTACGCCACCTAGGTTATTGCCCAGGAACAAAAAAGCATGTGTTGATTAAACACAAAAGTTGAAAAAACAGTTGGATCCTGCTGGTTCGATTCGATTAAAGACAGAGACGTGACTTACAAAAAAATACACATTTATTAAATTCACTCCATGGTATAATCAATATTAAAAGCGATCTTAAAATGGTCTCATCGCAATTACCAATTAAAAACCCACAGTCACAAAGAGACCACAATAAATAACATTGAAATGCAGGGGACAATCACCACAGCAAATCAGTGTATAAAAAGTAAATAGTAAGTAAATACAAATTCCCCTTCAATTCAGCGTCTAACATTACAGCTCCTCCATACACCTGTGGATATACACAGACACGAACCAAGATACATGGACAAGGGACAAATTAAGTTCACAATGCAGCGTAATCAATTAAATTGAATATCCTTAGATGTTAGATTAGGATCAAAATGACGTCAGCTGTGCCTTGAAGCGGTGACACTGTAACATTTAGTGAAATGCCCACGTTGAGGGTACACAGCCAGAACAGCGGTAGATAAGACAAATTTAAAGAGCAACTCAAATTTGGGGTATGAAACAACAGCTAGCACCTTCAGTGCAAATAAAACCTAAGATGCAAATAAAAAACAGAATACATTTAAAAAAAAAACCTTCTTTAAAACCCGCGAACGGTCTTCTGCCTCTTAGAAGAGTTTTCAAAGACTAGAGCAGACTTTGCGCACGACACGCGCTCCTTCACGCACACACTTTCCTAATGATAAAAGCATTCTTTAGACAATCACTTTAACAAAGAAAAAGACTGCAGGCAGACAACTCACCCAGGTAAGGCGAACAGGATATTAAAAAGAGAACCGTCTCGACCACGGAGGCTTAACCTGCATGTGAGAAGACGCCTGCAATACTCACGCGGACGCTTTTTAAAGTGTTGAATATCCACGCGCTCCCAATAATGAGCTGCACAGGTGTATGCAATAAAACTATGTGTCAATGCCAGTAGGCCTATCCTGCCCTTGATGTGTCACTACAAGATTCTAAAAATAAAACCTGTTACACAAACAAAAATAAATATCTATAATGGATATAAAAAAATTTTAACAACCCTTTTCCTTAAACCTGAAAAAAAAAAAACCTAAATAAATACATTCAGTCCAGTGTTTCTAACAGAGTTCTGACTCCAGATTAAATTGTATAAAATGTAGTACACATCTTACACACTCTCCACATCTGTTCTATTTGATAGAGCATCAGTGAGATGAACTAAATCTGGTCTCTACCGCATTTCCTGTTCTTCGGCAGTAGAGATGGAGAGGTGAGGAGAGAAGAGGAAGTGACTGATCCATTCTCATTCATCACTGAGACACGGTCCTGCTGCTCAGTCTGCAGCGTTGTCACTGAACGTGTTTACTTTGTAAGCACAAGACTTTTATAAATGAGACACCCACACCCACCTACTGATGCTAAGCAAAGAGATTGTCAATGTGTGCAGGATTAAATGAGAGAAGGCTATCAATAATATGTGCTCAGTACAGATGAATGTTAGGACCCCTCTGTAAACTCATGTTTCAGTCCTTTAGAGACAATGGGTCAATGCGGCCGACGTATAGCTGCTGTTACTGATGAGCTTCTCTGATTGAATTTCATACTACAGTTAGGTCCGGCCATGCAGCGTGATTGGCTGACAATCATTTTTGAAATAACAGCTTGTCATCTGCAATCGTGTCATTCTGCTGAGCTGGGATTCCAACGGCTGAGGGACAGAAACATTTCCTTGCATTTAAAAGCTTATGCGGTATCTATTCCACCAGCTTTAACGCTGGTGATTTTATGCTGATTGTTGTGTCGGAGTGAGAAAAAAAAAAAATCATGGAATATGAAAGATGTAATCGTTGATGTATTTTGCACCAATATAATGGAAAATGATCCACAGTTTTGGCCACATAGACTACTGTTGCTCACTGTGTGGAGAGGTTTGAAGTGACGGAAGTACGGATCATTTCTCTTGATTTTAAAGAAGAAAAAAAACTGCACAACAGAGTGATGTTTTTATGGAACAGATTTTTTTTTATTATTGTACACCATGACACTGTTTTTGTATTAATATTGACTTTAACGTTGCCTCATCATTTTAAAGTTTAAACTTTCATTTTTCAAAAATGAATCTACATCCGAGATGAGATTAGAGTGTTTCTCCATTCGAAGAGATATGGACAAATTGGCATTACATCATTTGCTCACCTGTGAATCGTTTCTAGCGCATGGGTGCCGTCAGAATGATCATCACTTATCCAGAAGTAAACCACATGAGTTCTGTTCTTCAGGTAATGTCTTGTGAGTTAAAAATCTGTTTGGGATAAACAAATCGATCAATATTATTTATTTTAAACTTCAAACTGTTACGTCCAGGTAAAATATGAAACATTTATCCATAAAATTGCTCTCTTCAGGAAAAAAACTAAAAAACAAGAACATGTCTGATCTGAATGAGATGCAAAAATACTGTTTACAAGCATACAAAATATTAAAAATGGTCAAGAGCAGTTGTAAACAAATACAGTACAGGTCAAAAGTTTGGACACACCTTCTCATTCAATGTGTTTTCTTTATTTTCATGACCATTTCACTGAAGGCATCAAAACTATGAATAAAGACATGTGGAGTTATTTACTTAAAAAAAAAAAAAAGTGATATAACTGAAAACATCTTTTATATTTTAGTTTCTTCAAATTAGTCACTCTGATTACTGCTTTGCACACTCTTGGCATTCTCTCAATGAGCTTTAAGAGGTAGTCACCTGAAATGTTTTTTTATTCACAGGTGTGCCTTTATCAGGGTTAATTAGTGGAATTAATTTATATTTTAAAATCATTTATTTAATTTATTGCTTTAACTTTCAAGAAACAATAACTAAACATCCCCGAAACAAAAAAATAATGCCACACTGCTGACATTTTTTATATTTTTGACAAATAGTTTCCATTTCTATTTTAACAAGATGTATTGGATAAAAGTGTCTGCTAAAGGCAGAAATTTGTGGTCTGGGAGTTAAATTGTGCCATAATGGTGTTCTGTCACCTTATATTTAAGAAATATAGAAAAAAATAAAACACACACCTTAAATTTGAAAAATATCAAAAATGGAAATTTATTTACATCCAAATATATGCAAAAATATGTACATGGTAGTACACTAGAATGCTACTGATTCGTCTTTCTAACAATTTTCAATAAATGTGATTTCACTGAAGACATCTGTTAAAAACAAACAACAACAAAAGATTCTGATATGAAATATAACACCAGGCCTCCAAGGCAACCCTGAACTGTACATTAGCAGAATTCTGCATTTGCATTTTGTTCACATTATGAAGAGTCATTTTGTTGATGACATATTTTCCATATCAAATAACCCTCTCCAAAACACAGTATCTACTCATTTTATCATGCTTGCAGGCTTGACAAATAAACAGAAGGAGAAGGGTTACATAAAGGTTAAATTATTCTCATAATGTCTCCGGCATGAGAGCCACAAACTGCCTTTGAGGTTTTCTCTAATGTTAAGACAGATGAAGAAGACCCTGCCTTTCAGCAATAACTGCTATTTTTACACATAATAGACACAGATTCCTAATTACATTCAATTACCGTGTTGGAAAGTGATTACAACGCAAGGGGACTGTTACGCCAAAGGACAAAATAATCTAGAGCGTCTCCTCAGGCCAGACTCCCATGACTCGTGAAACAGCAGAAGTAGATTTTGTCATTCATGCACCGTATTAAGTCAGACAGTGCTCTTGCACATTTGCGGGAGGAAATTTCCTTAGGTCACCGAGTCATATCAAGCGCAACATGACTTCTGCGGCATGATAAGAGGTTTCGGCTGGTCTCAATCATCCTTGCTGCTTTGTGAAATCAGTGTAGCATTAAAGCAGGAGAGAATAAGGCCGAAGCAAAATGGTGGCCTCCTAGGTGGAGTAAGCAGCATAAGTAGACTCACTGAAGCTCACTGAGGTGAGGTTTATAGCTGTTTGCTGTGTGAAGCTTGAAGTGAATTTACCACATGCAGACATATAGCAATTGTGAAATGATAGGTAAACGCAGTCGATTCCAAATATAAACTAAAAGGTTGACGTGCATTGAAAATAATTGTTATGAATAAGGAACACCCAGCATGTTATTTTCATCTGACTGGATTCTCCTTCTACTGAACTGGACTTTATACTGCCACCTGTCTGTCTGGATGAATGGTGTTTCTATACTAACAACTGTTGTTATCTATCTATCTATCTATCTATCTATCTATCTATCTATCTATCTATCTATCTATCTATCTATCTATCTATACTTCCGCACCATATGAGCTCTTAGAAAAATAAAAATAAAAAATACTGTATATGGTGATCTGGTTGGATGACAAATTTGATGACAAGTAACTTACTGTTAAATTCTGAAAAAACAGAAGTGTTAATTATCAGACCTAAAAACCCTACATGTATAATCTAAAACACTGTCTGGCTATTCCATCAACTCTTCTTCATCAGTTAGGAACCTAGGTGTGCTGTTGGATAGCAATCTTTCATTTATAAGCCATGTTTCTAGCATCTGTAAGACATATGCATTTTTCTATCTCAAGAACATATCTAAATTGTAACCTACACAGCGAAATCCCCGGTGTTAAATGAGCACTCCCAAGTGTCTTTATGCGTTAAAAACACTTAAGCAGTGTTAAAATTAATGAGATGGTGATGAGATGATTAATTAAGTGATGATTGACCATTATTGAAGACACCTGATTTTAAAAAGCAGAATCACCAAAGAAAAAAAATCACTATTTCTGTGTCACCATTTTAGTGTTTAGTTGACTTTCTAACTTTACATACACTGGAGTGTTTATTTAACACTGGGGATTTTGCTATGTATGCTCTTAACCTCAAATGCAGAAATGTTAATCCATGCGTTTATGACCTCAAGGTTAAATTATTGTAATGCTTGATTGGCTGGTTGGTCTGTACGCTTGATAAATAGACTAAAGTTGGTTAAAAATACAGCAGCTAGAACCAGGAAGTATGAGCCCTGTTCTGTCAACAATGCACTGGCTCCCTATCAAACATTGTATAGATTTGAAAAGCTTGTCAATTGAATGATTTAGCTCCTCAGTACCTGAGCGAGCTCTTATCACATTATAGTCCTTCACTTGATAATACCTAGAATATCAAAATCTACTGCGGGCAGCAGATCTTCTTCCTATTTAGCACCCAAATTCTGGAACAATTTACCTAATAATGTTCGGGAGGCAGGCACACTCAGTCAGTTTAAATCTAGATTAAAGTCACATCTCTTTACTCTGCCTTACACTGAACACATCTATTAATCAAATCCTTGTGGTCCTCGCGCCCCCCTGCTCTGCACATTTTGCATGTCTCTCTTTGTTAACGCACTTGATTCTGAAAATCAGCTCATTAGAAGAGAGCTCCGTGCATGAGCTGTGTTCCGATCGACATGGTCCCTATGCAGTGTCCGTTAAAGTTTACTTCACTTCAGAACATTAATTTATGGATTTGCACTGTAAACAAGTGAAAAGTGCAAGTCTGTGAATGAATCTTTTACAAAGATTTTAGAAAAGATGACACAATATTAAAATCTGAATATATAAAGACATGGATAGATGTTCTAAGCGAATCCTACTCCTAACCCTAACCTTAAAAAATAAACAATTAAAAAACAAATAAATAATAAAAAAAAGAGGTACACACACAAATACACAAATATAAATATGATACAATCATGTTTTTGACTAACAGTTTTTATGTTAAAAAACGAAATATGTTTCACCTCAGTATGACTCAATATGACAAATACAGGAAATAGGGAAATGTCATTTATAACAGCAGATCAATGTGCTGAACATGCAATATGGCTGCTTTTAAGGATATTAGGATTAACGAATAGAGACACGAAGTGAAAAGATGTAGCTTCTAATGCAGCCCTAAATAAGCTTATCAGGAGCTCTGGGATTCAGAGAGCACATTTCATGAATTGTAAACCTCCGAAATGGAAGGCTTATTAGCATCTCCGATTTAATTTCTTCTATCTTTTATTAGTGAACCTGTAAAACCCTGGAGGGATCATGGCAATTACCGATGGTTATATAAGACAAATTGCTATTCTTACAACGATGAACAACTGGAACCTCATTCCGCAACAGTGCATTCAGGTCATGCAGTATAACTCTGTAAACCCAACTTATGTCTATGTTTGATTAAATGCTACATGGTTAATATAAAATTTGATAATTGTATTATACTTTGATTGACAAACTAGTCCAAAATTGGTTATTTGTAATTGTGCACTTATTTATTTTTTTAATTACTAAAATTACTATTTTTTATTTATATGTGCATATATATATAATATATAAGGTGTGTGTGTGTGTGTGTGTATATATATATATATATATATATATATATATATATATATATATATATTATAAAAT
>JAUCMT010000865.1:0-10381 GCA_032357475.1 Enteromius thamalakanensis | reverse complement strand
TTGCACATACAAGGAATTTGTTTTGGTGTCACAGCTACCAGTACACAGAGACAACAACAACACAACAAAGAATAAAAATAAAATATAGCTGCAAGCAGCAATTACCGGGGTTCCAGCATTTGAAGGGTTTTTTGGTCGTATAGGGCAACCTGGATGTATGTCTGACATTTAAGCACATCAAAAATGGACAATAGGCTCACAGACACACAGACAGAAATGAAATGGGTGAACAGTTATATTAATCCAAACACAGACACAGGCATACATTCACACACACTGTGTTGCAATGTTAGATATTTGAAAGAAATGAAAAGTGACAGTTATTGCAAAGGTTTATATGTTATTTGTCTCACTGCAAGGATTATCTGGCAAAATTTTAAAAACTTTAAGAGCAAAATGGTAAACTTTAACTAAATTTTGTTTTTAAATGTTATAATGCTGATTTTATAATGTCTGCATCAGCAAACACTGTTTTACTGTTTAATGAACCCATTAGTAGTCTTCCGCTGCCATCTGGTGGCTATAAATTGCTTTTTTTTTTTTTTACAGAAAACAGTGTTTAATGTTAATAACTATCACAGTGCTGTTTTTTGGGAAAATAGTTTGATTGAAATCATTAATCCCAGAGGAAAAGTTGCTCAGAATGAGGAGATCTATGATCTCTTTGAAAATATAGTGTATAAGTAAATGTATGAGTTGTTTTAGGCATTTAAGATAATTGACTAGGGCAATACTGCTTTTTGAGGTTTTAACTGTTATAGTGCCACCTATAGTCCGATCTTCATGAATTGACAGCAATGTTTCCTGTGGAAAAGTTGCTCAAAATCTGGAGACTAATCATATGACATGAAGTGTTTGGTTCAATATACAAACCTTTGAATAGGTTTTAAAGCCTGAAGTCATTTTCTAAGAGAGGCTTTGTTTATGAGGCATTTTTAGCTGTTATAGCGCCACCTGTAGTCCGATTTTCATGAAACTTTGGATAATTGTTGAGAGTCATGTGATACATGTTCTGACAAAGTTTCGTGAAGTAGAGTTTTTGTTTATGTTTTATAGACCGTTTAGGTTTATGCAGATGCGTCCTATTTTTTAATGGGCTAAATAGTGGCAACCGAGAAAAAAAAAAAATATATATATATATGATAATTGATCTAGAGAGTCCACTGATTATTACTGCAGTGGTCTGGTTCCGATCGGGTGAAAAACCAGGGACTAGTTCGCAAAAGTAGGTTTTTATTATATTTGTTAATAACAAATAAACGGTTTGATTGAGCAATGGTTCTTAAAGCAAAGTTGCTCATTAGTAAGAGATCTATCAAATGATATGCATATTGTGTGGGTGTGTCAAACATCACGTGATTCCTGAGCCAAAAAACTCGTTAGCGCCAACTAGTGGCCGATTTGTTTCAAAATTCTTACAGATCTTTAGGGCCATGAGTCATCCATGCCCAGTGAGTTTCGTTCCGATCAACCTCGTTAACCTTGCCTAATTAGTGCTTAAACTTCATTGGCGATGGCGGCCATGTTTTGTAAGATACGCCAATATCCTTGTATGGACTTGTGCCAGTTTGGACTAGGTTGCTGTATATACATTTCTAAGCCGATCGGACAAACGGTTGTCTAGTTATAGTTGAAAATATGTTTTTTCTATCTCATAGCGCCCCCAAGTGGCAGGGATAAGGGCTTTATTATATTGTGAGCCTCGTGCTGTATAGTGACAATAAAGGCTTTATTTTATTTTATATTTGAAGGGACATAAGACTCGTGTGATTTTTTTTTAGAAAAACTGCTCTTTTTGTGAATTTGTGTGTGCGCTGTGAAAACAGTGCACTGCATGGCCGTTTTTACGGACCCATTTAATGCAGCTATATGTGTCGTAACCCGAAGCAAGCGATGCGGCGGACATAAATGGAGCAGCTTGCAGGGAGGTCCGGCCGTGGCGAGACTTTGCCCTGCTCTCTTGTGAAGCAGATCAGGAGGAAGCTGGCAGTGAGGGTCCAGCACTACTCTGGGCCAGGGTCCCTGCCTCCTGGGGAAGGGAAAGCGTCTAGTCCCTGAACTAGAACGGCTTCTAGAGTCCTGCTTCATCTACCTCTGTTGCCTCGAAGACGGACAGAGGTGCACGGCCACAGACTCGTCCAGCGGCGGCAGCTTTTCATAGCCTTTTTCCTCAGCGTTGTCTAGTGAAGTGAAGGAGGCAGCGGCAGCGTTGCGGAGTTGTCCAGCTGCAGTCTGCGGTTTTCTATGGCATAGCTTCAAGTCAGGGACAGCAAAGTTGCACATCGCTGAAGTAGAAGAAATCTGAAGTCCTGTGGCGGTTCAACCCTATTTATAGGAACGGCCTCGCCCCCTCAGGCGAGCTTCGGCAGGCACGCTGGCACGCTGGCCAGCCGACTGGTGTAATAAATTACCACTGCACAACCAATGGCTGTGCAGTTTCACTGCATGTTAAATAGGCTTCAGTTAGGGGGAAAAAGGAGTTTTTCCCATAGCGTCTTAGCAGACCCAGTATGAGTGAAGCTTTACTTAAGCAGCACAACTGTATCTGTCACGGAGTAGAGTTGAGGAGACATACGGATACATCTGCAGACTATTTATTAAAATGCACAGACAGGCAGGGACGATCACGACAAACAGGCACATCAAAGGCAGAGACATAAGAATAATCCAATAAGCATAGCGTGGGTCGGCAACGGTAAATCCATGGGGAGGAAACGGGATACATCCAAACATTGACCCGCAAATTCACACAAGGTTATGGGGTGGAGACATGAATGAACTACCATGGCAACTGACAAGGTGGGTGGAGACATAAATTGATGATCAGAATCCAGGGAGAGCAACGGAGACAAACACACAGTACATATAGCGCTGGAGTGCCATCCAGTAGTCTGTGCTGGCACCTCCAACTGGATCATAACTGTCACGATCAGCTGGATGTGCCAATCTAATCTGGATGGCACTCCAGCTATTCATGAACTGTATTTGTCTTTGCCCTGTCTTTTGCCTTGTGATCTTTGTGTTTTGTTGTGCCATGTGCTCTGTCAGCTCCCTCATGTCTGCTCCTCATTTGTAACTCCGCCTTCCTCATCAATGTTCATTCACTTCCAGAGTTTTGTCCAGGTGTATCTGATTAGTCACTGTATAAATTCACTCCCCATGTCTTGATGGTCTGTCGGATGTTAACGTTACATGTTTGTTTAGTCTTGCTCTGCGTAGCTTGTGCATATTCCTCGTTTTCTTTGTTTTGTCTAAATAAATGTCAAAGTTTGCAGTGATTCCTGCCTTGGTGTCCTCTCTGCGCGCGAGGAAGCGTGAGCGCGAGCTTTTCGGGCTCTCAGCGTGACAAATAGTGCAATTGAGCCTCAGTATAGCGTCAATGTGTATTTTCATTTTAGAATATTCTTACCCTAGATGAGACTATAGCTATTCAAGTCAGACTCATGCTATAAGGGAATCAGTCACATGTGTTTGATTTTACTCAATGTGTAGCAAAAAGTGTGTTTGTGCAAAAAGTGCAATACTTTATGTGAATGTCTTGATTTGTTATTAAATAAAGAACAATATTCAGTTTAATAGAGCAATGGGATCCTGTCCTACTTATAAGTCTAAATATCACCCTGTTTATATTTGATGAAAGTGAACTGTTATGGCCTAATTTCTTCGTTTCTTTGCAATATTTTTACTCTACAAATTCCCATTCACCCTAAATATCTTTACTGGGTATATGCCTTTTGGCAAACATACACAGAATAGATTTATTTCAATAAGCCGGGCTTGTATTTACAGATACTTTTTTTATTTTTATTTTTTTTAATTTTCCTTAGCCTTGATATTGAGAGAAACAAGACAGAACTGTGAGTGTTATTCCAGAGTGCTTGAGGTGCATGACTTGATTCAGTTTCAAAATTTCTTACACCTGGCTATGATCACTTATTCGGTTTAGTGACACTCTGTGGGCTGTGGAGCGTCACCTTCACTGTCATATGCCAAAATATTTATAATAGTGCAGCGTACTAATAATTAAACATAGCATTATTAATCATCAACTATAAAGATTAATATTAGGATTAAAATTTGCCCTTTTGACCTTATCCAATATTATATAAAATTATGCTATAGACACAATTAATTCTCAACTATTTAGGATCATGATCAGGGCTGCATGATTAACTATAGCTAATAATTTATTTGATTAATTATAACTGTATTATAACCACTAAGGACATTTAAATGTAATTGTATTTGTATTTATGTCAACATATAACATTTTGGTATAATTTGTTGTTAAACATTGCAATCTAAAAGCGATCAACTGTATCATATTATATTAACTGGTAGGCTTTGATGCTTTAAAATTATTTTGCGTTTTTATGGCCTTTTATGGGCCAATTACGGACTTAGGAAATATGCCTTCCTTAGAAAAATGTGAACCCGGACACATTGTTTCTACAACAACACTTTAGTAACTTTAACATGACGCTTTTCAAACGAGCAGTGTTATGAAGCTTTTATATTCATTTATTTTAAATCTACAACTTTGCTGTTTTGGGTGAAACCAAATAGCTTTTCATTATGCCAAAAAATCAAAAACTGTAGCAAAGACCAATGGTATTTTCAATGTTGTCATGCTCTTTTCAGGCTTCTGTTACGTTTCAACCGGACGTGACGCTATTGTAGGAAGTGTTAACAGGCTGCGCGGGAGTTTATTGTTGCTATCGAGAGAGCTAGAGTTCGTATTCATTTTCTTCTATCATCTCAGTTAAAAAATAATAGCAACAGCGCAGGGATTTGCATAGAATGGCTCAGCTAAACGAAGTGGACTTACCGCCGAACCTGTCATGTCTAAAAGTATGTTCTGTTCTTCAACATTCTACAGTTTAACGTTCAAAATAATCCTATCCGCTAACGTTACCATTGTATTTGCCGCTCACATCACTATAAGTTAATATAGTTGTGTAATCTCAATTTCTAACGCATCTCACAGAAAATATTTAAAAAAAAAAATGAGACGTCTTCGTTTGTTGTTTTAATGATATAAACACAGAATCTGTTCATGATGTTATTATGTTTTTGTTTTATGTCCACTGCTTTCCTAATTATGATCAGAATATACACCAGTAAGCACGTGTCACAGTGTGATATTTAACGTTATAATAGTCATACATATTCCCAGGTTCGTTGACATCAGATCTTGTTTGTTTTTTGCTCTGTATCAGAGCATAGACACCCTCCTCCGTTGTCCTATCTGCTTTGACTTTCTCAACATCACCATGATGACCCAGTGTTCTCATAACTGTACGTATAATTCACTGCTGCAGTTCAGTTTATATGATGTTTTAACTGGCATAACGGCTAAATAATCGATTATTTTCTTTTTCTTTTTCTTTTTCTTTTTCTGCTGTTATAACAGTTTGCTCTCTGTGCATACGGAAGTTTCTGTCCTATAAGTTGCAGTGTCCTGTTTGTAACTTGGTGAGTCTCCTCAGTATTATCTAAAAATGACTGTCAAACTTTCCTGTCATATTCCAATAATCCTTCACTGGATTAGCCACATGATTTTCACACTGGATGACAAGTTGATAAATCTAAAAAAAATCTAATTTAAAATAGCTTTTTATATGTTGAGGCAAAAACAAATTTTCTGCAGACATTTTTTTATCAATATGGAATCAGTTTCTGTTGTTATGTTTATGGTGAAAAACAAAATGCACTTATTATAATACAAGTATGCACTAAATTGATCTTCCATGACAGTGAAGTATTGTTGTATTGTTACAAAAAAGCAATATATTAGTTGGAAAATAAAAGCAAATTGATGCATGCAATGAACACGGCATAACATCTGGCAGGACAGGATAGTTAAATTTTTTTGTGGTGAGAGGCTTTTTGATTCATAACCAGTTACGAAAATAACGATAGAATAATGGCACTGATAATAAACCTGTCAACATCTCATCTGACCGCAGACACTGAATCGGGGCAGTTTGTTTTTACTTATTAAACTACATTTGACCAAAGAATGGCTTTCATGCACGTCTTTAAAATATCAAATATTACATATAAAAACATATATAAAACATATAATAAATAGTTAACTTAACATTTACATAACGTTATAATTACTTATGCTAGCAGTCTTTCAAAATAACGACATAAACATCACATAAGGTCTCTCTAAATTAGTATGTTATAGCAATGTTAATAATGTAATAAACACACATTTTACATGAAAAATAGTCATATAAATATTTAGAGTATTTTTTTCTGCAGTAGCCTAAATAAATTTTAAACACTAAAAATGCCTTTACAGTCCTGCATTTCCAAATAGATGGATTATAGTAAACTATGCTTAAGAAATAAAGCAGAGATAATAGAAAACAGGAAAAATTAAGATATAAAGCAGAGCTTGCCTTAAAATTGATTTGTAGTGATAAAATACATTCACTTCATTTAGCGTACATTGCAAGAGGTTCCAAACTTTTATCACTTTTAATCCCAAACACAGTTAAGTCATTTATGTGAATGTGTTCTAATTAAACAAACATCAGCCAAAACTTTTGCTTAAAGCTGCAGTTAATATTGAAATTGAAAACAATCCCAAAACTTGTAATAATAATTTTACAGGTTTTTATTTTTTTTCTTATTTTGATCAAATTAATTAAGCCTTGAGCATAATAGAGTTATTTAAAAATTGCAGTTTAACGAAGTCATTAGGTTTAGAGTTTAGAACACTTTCCATTAATCTGAATCTATCTTTGCAGCCATCAACAGAACAGGACCTGAGGAACAACAGATTATTAGATGACTTAGTTCAGAACTTCCAATCAGCAAGGTAAAGCTTATTTCTTTTTTTTTCCCCCATCAGACCTAAACAGCATGTATTCTGCAGTTTTGCATTTTGGTAAAATGTGTTAAGCTGCGAATTAATGTCCAGGTTTTGACCCTTGCTGTGATACTGTAAGAAGGTTTTTTTTCTGTGGCCACGAAAATATCCCTTCTTAGAGTATATGAACTTGCACTACATGTTTGCTGAATGAACAGATTAGTTGATGGTAAGTCTGCTACAGTTACTACTGGATATAAATGATTGCAATTAATCATAATTAATAGTAATAATTTTTATACAATTCCCTTAATGAGGTAATATGCTACAGTAATGATAAAGTTGAACAGGAAAAAAATAATTAATTCAAATTTAATGGAAAATACAGGTGAAGGTAGCTAGTTTTTGATAATCGGCAGCGTGAGAAGTCAAGTCATATTGAGTCATTATTTGCCCAAGGATTGAATCTCTAAAGGTAAAGGTTGAATCTGGTGCTTCTGGAAAGCCTTGTGTTACTGGAACATTTCGCTGGATAGGACTATATGAACTATTTTTATAAAAATGTTGATTATCTGATGAATACCTTTCTCTCTTTTTTTTTTACGTCTTTCTTTATAACATTCATTTAAGATTTAGCTACAAAATTCCAGACATTCTGATTGTGACATTGATTGACACTGATTGTATGTTATACCACAGGGTTTTGTGGAAGTGGGGACCAAATAAGTTTTTCTTATGAATAATGTATCAACTTATGCTTTAGTTCTATTATGTGCATGTTTAAGCTTTGCTCTTTCAATGCTACATTTGTTCTTGTTCAGAGAGTGTGAAACAGTCATGAAGAAAGCAAGTACACAAAAAAAAGAACCATCCAATTGCATAGCATTAATCTAAATCCATTAACTGGAAAGAGAATTTAAAGTTTAAGATTGTTCTCACTTGCCTAAAGATATCGGGAAAATCAGATTAGAATTTTAAAAGATGTAGTTGTTTTACATCTCATGGCAAACTGGCACATGTAACATCCTAGCCTGGCATGAGATTCTGGATTTCCTTTTACGATCAAGTGGGATTTAATTTTCAATATTCGTATCTATACCTTCGGCATACTTCATCTGCTGCAAGATTCAAGGAAGCTCAGCTGCCGTTCTTCTCTTAAAACGGTCTTAAGTTCTCAGACTGTAGACGTATGGTAATATAAAATCTTTAACTTAAATCAACAAGGAATGTGATTTTAAAGGGGTCATCCGGTGCCACATGCACTTTTACAAGCTGTTTGGACTGTGTGTACACAGCCACCCTACAATGATAAAGATCCACAAGTAGTTTTTGTTTAATTTAATAAAAAATAAGTTGCCCCTTTTGGAATCAAGCCATTCTCAAATGCGTGTCGGTGAGGCATCACACAGACAGAGGCCACTCCCAAAATATTTGATTGACAGCAGCGTGTCACACAGACTGAACTGGCGTCTTACCTCAGACCCGCCCTGAGTAAGCCGTCATCAGACCGAGACACAGAGACAAGCAAGACTCCTAAGAGATTGAGGTGTTTTGGTGTTGAATGTATTAATGAACATAGCAGTAGTCATTTACCCCGACATCTAAGTGACGCAGAAGATTAATGTTACATTTGGTTAGTGTTTTTAATTTAGCATTTTTTACACTAACTTTGAGAAATTGTAAAGCAATCTATATTACAAACTTTACATTAAGACCTTAAGAATCATATTAGCTTGTGGAAAATTGGCTTTGTATGACTCCTTTAAAACATTGTATTGCTTGTACTTACGACTTTAGTGAACAGCTAAAGCGCATACTAGATTTTATTTGCGATATTCTTTTTTTAATTCAGTCTGTCTAGGTGTCATCAATCTCCTCTGTGTTGTGAGCCTAATATAGATGGTTGGTGGAGTTTCAGATGGCCATCAGAATGAAGAGAGAGGTGCCTTATGGGACAGTGTTTTAATTTCCTGTTTTGTCTCAGTGATGATGTCAAAGCCATGCTTCGTCTTTTAGGACAGGACGTTGGAAACATTTATTAAGGCCTTTGATATATATATATAGCACTGCTTTTATTTTTGTTTGCATTTCTTCAGCTAGTGTATCTTGGATGGAATATTTGGTTGTTGTTTGTTACATTCCTATGAAGTCTGGGTTTGTTTCAGAATAAACAGAACAATCATAGTTCAGGTGTGCTGAGATTTTAAATCTCATACTGTCCTGCACCAGCTGGTAAACTGTCACTGAGGGAAACGGGAATGCTAATGAGTAGCTTTCTCCCGATAGTATAGAGCTGCTGCTTGGTCTCAATGAGCGCGATTAGCCTTGGTTTTCCAGGTCTGATTATCGGCTCCTGTGAGCTACTGCTGTTGCAAGCAGAATGTCCTTCTCTTGTTGTTCCAAGAGATCCAAGATTTTTTTAAATTTCACTTTTAATATAAACCTGCCTTTATATACTGTTTTGATGTTGACCACAGTATTTTTATTTATTTCTTTTTTTTTTTTCATTTTTTCCCAGCTATAGCTACAGCTACTGTAAAAAAACAACATCTCGTAAATCGTATATAATTTGTTTTAAGCTAAGAATGATATACTTTTCACTCATGGCTATTTCCAAAACACAGTTTTCATCACGTTTTCTCAGCTGGAACCTGCTGGTGGTTATGTAACGTATTTGCTTCTCTACAGCAATACATTTTCACTGTGTGTTCCTTTTAAGCTTACTGGATTCAGAGCAGTGCTTTGGGGAATTTAATGTAGACAGTATTTTCTATGGTCTGTGAGGGGGTCAATGAGCATTTTTTTAATGGTCCTGGCTGGGTAGATAGTTTAGCTTTTAGGTTTGAGATTGCAGTTGATTTTTAAAATCATTACTGAAGAAAGACCAACAAATTAGGACAGCTTGTTACACATTAGTTAAGGGGATGATATAATTCTTCCGAATAATTATTTATTTTATTTTTGCATGAGGTCTGCTTATAATGTTAGGCAAAGTTTTTTTTTTTTCTTCCAAGCAGTCATGATTTAGTTAGTATAATCAGTTCCACCTTTTGTCTGAGTCTTTTTTTTCATTTTTTTTTAAATTATTTTTTTGCTGCTTTGTCTTTTAAGACTAATACATAAAGGCCATTAATATGTGTTTGTGATATTTCAAGTAGATTTCAATTAAGTATGAATAATTGCATTGCACATTATGAGTGCATCTGTAAGTCAATAAAATAATGCTTTCAGCTTCTTTAAAGTAGTTCTGCACGATTAATAGACAAGCATCTTTCTGTCGTTTTTTCCAGTGTTCTTCTCTGAACACTGTGTGTCATGTGCTTTGATTTATGTCATGCTCTCGTCCATTAACATGCGCGCGCCGAAAAAATATACGTGCTGCTTATGCCCTGCTCACGCGCAGTGTGAAACCAACGTAAACTCGACATGCTCAAGCGTCCAACTACACACGAATAGCAAGATATACTCGCCCAAGTCGCCTCAGGTGTGAACGCACTTTTAGCAAAGAGGGATTTGAGAAAATGATTGGCACACTGGACAAGAGATACCAAAAGA
>JAUCMT010000864.1:0-10384 GCA_032357475.1 Enteromius thamalakanensis | reverse complement strand
AGACTGTGTAAAGATTTGATATATTCCCATTTTATCCTGTTTCCACAGGGATTTACAATAATGCCACAGGACCCCAAGGTGTTGCGTACCAGCTTTAGCATATGGCAGACATCCAAGATGACGTAAACGTCTACTTCTATGGCTATTTGATGGATCTGGGAAACTGGTGTTGAGTGTTTTGGTTTGCAAGTCTGCTCCAAGGTCATTGAGCATAGAAAAATGTGTTGATGGACCATTTGTATGGACAAAATGCATAAAAAATATTGAAATGCTGTGGGAGAACATTATTCAAGCTGCCTAAAACATTGGGATTCTTTATTTTAAACTTTAAGTCAAATGTCAAAAATGTTTTTTTTTTTTTTTGCAGAACATTAGGCTACTCTTACCTTACCTCTTACATTTTTATTTTGTCTTTAATACATTTATTAAGATTTGAATTCCTTTAAACTCATAGTATACGGTCCTTCACAAATTTATTAAAACAGTCTTCTATAAGGTTTTTAAAAAAATACGTAAGGATTTTTTGTTTAGAGAATTGGTTAGTTCTCCAATATGCATAAGCACTAAACTGTCACGGTTCATGGGTTCTCGATCTCCGTTTGCATATTTTAATCTCTGAAAGGGTTAAAGTGTGACTGGTTTGTGCTGCTACACAAACATTAACAAATCAGGCTTCAGTGCTGGGGTAAACAGGCGATATCTTCAAACACAACACTCATTTTCTTCTCAGGGAACCGAAGTTACACCAGTAACCAGAACGTATTATTCTCATGTCTCATCCTGCAAACTAGTTTCTCTTGTTTTGCTAAAAAAAAAAGTCTGTTGAAACACTCCCTCCAGTCTTTATATAAATCAAAGTGAAAGGAATTTCAGTACTGCTGTTCAACACGACAATTCAGATCAGGAAAATAAACTACTTCAAATATCATTGGAGGTGAGTAATTGATAAGTTGTTTTCATGTGCATGTGTTCTATGTGCTTGATGTTGTGCTTCAGTGCTTTTTATGATTTTATTTAAAGATCCTTATGTCATGATCAAGAAGAGGTCTTTGTAAGAGAATCACAGAAAGTTGTTGACTGACTAGTTTGCCTTTATGTTTGTGTTTCTCTTACTTTAATTTAAAGCTAATCCTAAAACAGCAATATGACCCCATAATCTCTTCTTTTGATTTTTTCCGGACAATATCAATTATATAATAGGTTCTGTTTGCTTATGATATGTAGCTCTATACTGCTCACATCCAGTGTAGAGACTGTGTTAAATCTACAATGAACCTTGGCTCATTCCTGCATTTGGTTTTCATCCTCTTTGTTATTTAGTTATGACTTGCACACCAGTCTGTTTCAAACTTAGTTCCTGGATGGCCACAGCCCTGCAGAGTTTAGCTTCAGCCCTAATTAAACACATCTGATTCAGCTAATCAAGTCCTTATGAGTTACACACAAGTATGTGTGTTGGATCGGGTTTCAGCTAAACTCTGCCAGGCTGCAGCACACACAAGGTAACAAACAAACAATGAATGAACTACTAATGTGCATTACACATTATACTTAATGAAAAATTAATACATAAAACATGTTAACATTTTTGGGATATTAGTATCTATTTCATGGTCCTGATGGAGCATAAAAGTCACAAAGAAATTAAAACTCTTATTGCATGAAATGATTGCAGCAGTCAGCAAACAACATCAGTGTAAGAATTCATTATGTAATTATATCCCAATTTCCATGCAATCCCATAAAAATGTTCTCATTCATTTGTACAAATGCCCCAGGAACAGTGGAAATTTATACTTCTTTTCAAATAAAAAATGGAAAAAGTTTTTGGCCATTTATTTACAAAACAACAGCAAGTGCAGGAACGTTTTTGAAAACACCATTTTGTAAACTACAAAAATGCAAAATTGTAAAAAAGGATTTACTTCATGACTTCATGGATATTACATGTTCAGTCTATAGTTATGGGTGCAGCTGTGTAGAATTTTTGACTTTGCTAACCACTGGTCTAGTATGAATGAGCATTTTTTATTGTTTCAACAGATCAATGTGTTCTTAACATTTAAACATTTTAATAACATTGTCATCCAAATGGCAAGGAAAAGTTTTTCTATTTTTAGTACAATTGTTGTAAACATACCCTCTTTAACATGGGAGTGTGTGAGAGCAAGATAGAAGATTCAAATTCAGGCTTTATTTAAAAACTCAATTTTTAGTAACACTTGTGCTCACTATTTCTCCGTCTAGAAAATTAATTTGGCAAAAGAAAGAAGACTGAAGCATCTGACTACTGGACCACCATCCCACAGAATCCCTTCAAAACATTTAAGAACCAAATGGTGTACAGCTTAAACAAAACACAACAAAAGTGACGTTCCATTAAAAAAATTGAAACTTTTGAAAAATTTTATTGTATCATATAAAATTCTTCATAATTAAACACTTAAATCTGCTGCTGCAGCACTACAATAGTAACCAGAACATCATGGCGACCAATGACCAAGCAAAGAGCAGGGAGATTGTTTACCCAGAGAATTGTACTACTAAAAATGGCAGGAAAAAGCACAAACGGAGGACCTTAAGAAAGAATCCTGAAATTCTTTATGCTGACTACATGCATTCAACTGATGATCAGAGGGGGAAAAGAGTCAAAACTAACTTAATCTTCTACACCACACTGATAACTCAATGGAAATCAGCCATCAAAAATAAATACCAGAATGTGGATGAAACAAGAAACAGAAATGGAGTAATATTTACCATATATCAAGATGAAATGCGTGACACAAATAATATCTTTCTCACAATAACCTTTTTCGCTACGGGCACTGTGCTTGTGCAAAGCCATGAGGAAAACCTAGATTTATTTGAGAACATCTTTGCTGAACTAAAAGACAGGGTACACAAAGAGAGAGACCAGGCCCGACTGAACAACCCAAATCATCCTCCTCCTTCACCATCTGACAGTCAGCTTAGAGATGGAGAAGAAAGAGACCAGCCACAAACTGCTGTTGGAGATACTAGCTCCTCCATCTCTGATGATTTCAGTAAAATGTCTGTAAAGTAAATTACAGATAAGGGAACGTCTCCATTTTACCTTTGTTTTAATATTATTATCATCATCATTACTGTTCTATTTATGTTCCTGGTGGTATTTTTCTCTCAACCAGTTTTGTTGTCAGATGCATATTCATTCTAAAATATTTCCACCTGTATTGGAGCATTGTTTGTCCCATCCTCTTTGCCTTCATAGTATTCTAACACATTCCATATTTATGACTGCCACCACATCTTAAACATCTCTTTTTACCCTTTCAAACTGCAGCAACATGTCTATATATTTGGCATTTAAAGATTCAAAGTGGTGAAGGTATGTAAGGTTTAATTGTTTAATTTACTCATCCAATATCTGTCCTCATCATATTGTGCTAAGACAGATAAACACTTATTTATTTTATTTTTAAAGGGAGGGGGAAACCACAAACTCTTTTTTTCATTCAATTATACTCTAGTTAACAAAATTCAAAACTTTTTTTTATACACACATACTCATCTGTTTTTGTATAACATGTATAACATATATGAATAATTTTTTTTTTTAAAGACCAATTCTCCTTTTTTTTTACATTTTTACTGAACTGTACCAAAGAACACTTAATAATATATAAATAGCATGATATATAAATTACGAAGCACCTTAAGGGATATGGCAGAGGAAAAATATCTGGGTGAAAAAAATATTCAGGGTGTAAGGAAAAAATGTTTTTCAAATATTTTGCGTTCTCTCGCAGATATTTTTGTTTTCCAGCAAAACTTTGCATTCTCTGGCATAACCAGTTAAGCTCAGGTAAACACTTCCTGTTTACTTTACACTTCCAGTGGTTCAGACAACTCCATACGTTCATAATGGAGCAGTTTATAAGAGTTTTAGTTTGAATTTGGACTGAAGTATAAAGTAATACGGTCAGTGCTTAGTTTAAGGCACAGTTTTGACGTCAGTGGAATACACCTTAAAAGAATATTCCACGAAAAAGGATTACGAAGAATGTACGAAGCTGTCTAAACCACTTGAAGTGTAAAGTAAACATTACGTGTTTATCTGAGCTCAACTGGTTATGCCACAGAACGCAAATATTTTTTGCAAGTGAACGCAAAAGATTTGAAAAATATTTTTTTCTTCCACCCTAATTTTTTGTACATATTCCAAATGTTTTCCTCCACCACGTTATTTTTATATATGTTATTTATTTTACATGAAATTATAATGACCTTTTTTTCTCTCCCATGACTTGTTGGACAATTTTAAAACAAACTTTAGCAACATGTTGAATGTTTGCACACAGCATTCTTTAAAATTATATGTTGTGGATGTTTTTCAGTGCAATGTATAGTAGAACAGGCACAATGTATTCATATATAGATGATGTTTTAATATGTATTATCAGTAATTCTTTCTGTGATAATGTGATATTTAGATATTTAGTTATATTATATTATATTGATATTTAGTTCATATTAGTATGACACACTTTTTAATAATCCATTAAAAAGACACTTGATTTTATTAAAAAAAACATGTACTCACTCTCATGTTGTATGACTTCAGGGGTTTTTGTTTGTTTATTTTATTTTGTTATAAATTTTTTTGTTTTCAAATCGGTAAATGATAATGAATTTTGGGTGGACCTTCAATACATTATAATCTATTAGTACTTGAAGATTGGTGATTCCCAAACAGGCTATTGTGAAAAGATTTTGATGCTTAAAAAAATAGGGGGAAAAAAAGGAAAACAATGAAATAAAAATTTGTGCATTTGTGTAAGAAGTGCATTTAGTGTGAAATTGATTGTTATTCTACCTAATATTCAGAATAATTACAAAATTATACTTATGAGGCTTTTTAAAATTATTTAAAATCATAACCATTAAAAAAGAATGACACAGGATGCTCACACCAACTTTAGAGGTCACAGTTATTTTTGAAGAGGTTTGTTTTTAGACATAGTTATATACAAACTGAACTAGTCACCAATGACAGCGAGGCTAATCAAACCAAACTATCAAAAATAAAGCCTCACAAATGGAAAACATAAAAAACTAAACAACAAACAGTGAAAACTATATTATATGTGTGCTTGTAATCATTCAAGCAAAAAATGTTACAGACTATTTATAATATTACACAAATATTCACTGTTGGAGTTAATAGAGTTGGCGTTAAAGGAGTTAATAATAATCATTATGTGACACTGAAACTATTAACTGTTCAAAATAATCTTAAACAAGTAGCGATTTGAGGAGCATGCACTGATATTTTCAGTTCCATTCATGTGCACGTTGATTCAAGGACACGCCCACAACAGAGAAACTCATGACGATTCACATAAACTCCACCCACTGGAAAACAGGCAAGGAAGGATGAAAGATGGAGTTTTTTTTTTTTTTTTAAAGGTCAAGTATATAAAAAGGCCGCCACCTACTGTACGACATAATAAATAAACATTGATGCAAGTAATAAATATTAAATAAATATTTTATAGCTATTTTTCTGTAGTAATTAATTAGTTTTTTTTACAGTGACGCTGTCACAAACCGCACCTCTGTGGCTCCCTCCGGAACTCAGCAGCGGGAACCGTCACCGGAATATTAGTTCCTACCCGGACTTGTTTAACCCACGTACCTTGGCTCCCTTCCTGTTGACTTTCCCGCCGGCCAGCGGCCCATAAAAGCCCCGCTTGGACTATTATTCTTTGCGAAGTTTTGATTTGCCCCGCAGTCAATCCCGAGCGTTTTTCCCCTGTGATTTCTCCGTGTGTATTTTGGACTGTTCTTTGGATTATTGATTTATCGCCGCCTGCCCCGACCTTCCGCCTGGACTATCGTTTCTGAGTATTGGATTATCTTTGATATTGTTTGTCTGCCTGTGTTTCGACCATTTCCTGTTTGACTACGCGCCATAATAAAAGCCTGCATATGGATCCCACTGAGTCAGCTGATTCCTCACAGAAAACTTCGCCGCCACCGGATCCAGCGGCTTTCTACCAAATGATGGGTGAGATGGGTCGTCAAGCGTCTATGTTGTCAACACATCAGGCACAACTTGAGAAGCTAACTGGATTAACTGATGAACTAGTTCGCTCGATACAAGCGCTCACCACCGCGACCGCGGCCCTCACGCAAGCCGCGGTCTCGCCTCCCATTCCTCCCGCGATTCAGCCTCCTCCAGCGGCAGCCGCCGCACCCGTCACCCCGGCGTCGCGGGTGTCTCTTCCCGAGAAATATGATGGCGCAGCAGGCAAGTGTGAAGGATTTTTACTACAGTGTGATATTTTCATGAACCAACAACCCCAGAATTATAACACTGATGGTAGTAAAGTTTCACTTATTTGTTCATTGCTGACTGGGAAGGCACTAGACTGGGCCACAGCACTGTGGAAAGGAAACAATATGGCGTTCCCCCCATATCACTCCTTTATGAGAGAATTCAGGGAGGTGTTTGACCACTCAGTCGATGGCAAAGATGCTAAAGATGAGTTAATGTCACTTAAGCAAGGAAACACCTCAGCCGCAGACTATACTATGACTTTTCGTACTCTGGCGGCACAAACCGGCTGGGACGCCGATCCACTGCTAACCATTTACCGTCGCGGGCTAAGGGAGGACCTGCAAATGGAGTTAGCCAGCCGCGACTTGAATATGAGTCTGTCTGAGTTCATGGAGGTTGCTATCAGAACGGATCATATTCTGCGCTCTCGCAGACCTCGTCGGATGCAAATGCAATACAACCCCAGCCGAACGAGTTTGCCACCGGCGGAGCCTATGCAAATTGGATCCACGCAGCTTTCCCGTGAGGAGCGGGACCGCCGATTGATGAACAATCTGTGTCTTTATTGCGGCCAGCCGGGGCACATCCGAGCCACCTGTCCTACCCGGCCACCTTTACCTAGAACACTGCGGGTGAGTGCTGTTACTGTCAATCCAGTCTTGAAAATTAACGCTCAATTGTCATATCTGGATGTTAAGATTAACACTGAAGCATTTGTGGACTCTGGGGCTGCTGGGAATTTTATCGATGAGGATTTTGTGGTTAAAAGTGGTTTTCCTCTCTCTACATGCTCTCCTACCATGGCGGTCGCAGCCCTCGACGGACGGCCCCTAGGCACGGGGCGCGTCACACAACAAACCACAATCACTCTACGCACCAGCTCCCTCCACACCGAAGAGATTGCACTGCACTTAATCCAGTCACCTGAGCACCCAGTAATACTCGGACTGCCCTGGCTGAAGACACACAACCCCACCATCTGTTGGCAGACAGGTCAGATTACTCAGTGGTCCCAGTATTGTCATCAGCACTGTCTACAAACCATTACTCCATGTACAGAGACCCCCGAAGATATCGACATCGCCGACCTGCCTTTTGAGTATCACGATCTCCGAATAGCCTTCAGTCAGTCAAGAGCTACTCGACTACCCCCTCATAGGCCAACCGACTGCGCTATCGACCTCCTTCCCGGCTGTCATCCCACTCGAGGCAGAGTGTTTCCCCTGTCCCAGCCAGAATCAGCATGCATGGAGGCCTACATCAAAGAGGAACTGGAAAAAGGATTTATTCGGCCCTCCACATCACCTGCTTCAGCCGGCTTCTTCTTCGTTAAAAAGAAGGATGGTGGTCTACGTCCATGCATAGATTACAGGTCACTCAATGACATAACCATCAAGTTCCGTTACCCCCTGCCCCTGGTGCCAGCCGCTCTAGAACAACTGAGATCGGCCCGTTACTTTACCAAGTTGGACCTTCGGAATGCCTATAACCTGATCCGCATCAGAGAAGGGGACGAGTGGAAGACGGCCTTCTCAACCACTAACGGGCACTACGAATACCTGGTCATGCCCTTCGGACTCTCCAACAGTCCGGCAGTCTTTCAGGCATTCGTAAATGACATTTTCAGGGAACTGCTCAACCGCTTTGTCATAGTCTATATTGATGACATCCTGATTTATTCACCCGATCACTCCAGTCATGTACGTCATGTTCGCCAGGTTTTAAAGACTCTAATCACTCATCAGTTGTACGCCAAGATGTCCAAGTGCCAGTTCCATCAGACCAAAACCAACTTCCTGGGGTATGTTATCAGCCAAGATGGGGTGGCCATGGATGATCATAAAGTGTCAGCAGTAACCGAGTGGCCTCAACCACAGACTTTAAAGGAAATGCAGAGATTCCTGGGGTTTGCGAATTTCTACAGACGCTTCATTAGAGACTTCAGTAAGGTTGCTGCACCTCTGACGGATCTCACCAAGCACCATCTGAAACGCCTACCATGGACCCCGCAAAGTCTTCAGGCCTTTCACGAACTAAAGAAAAGATTCACCACAGCTCCCATTCTCAAGCACCCAGATCCCAGTCGACAATTCATCATAGAAGTAGACGCTTCCAATACAGGCATTGGGGCCATCCTTTCCCAGAGACATGGCCAGCCACCCAAACTCTACCCTTGTGCGTTCTACTCACGCAAACTGAACTCTGCTGAACGGAACTATGATGTCGGGGACCGTGAACTTCTGGCTCTCAAAGCCGCTCTTGAGGAGTGGCGGCACTGGTTAGAGGGGGCTCAAGAACCATTCCTAGTCTTGACGGACCATCGGAACCTCGAATATCTCAAGAATGCTAAAAGACTGAATGCCAGACAGGCCCGATGGTCTCTATTCTTTGCCCGATTCACGTTTCAGATCACTTACAGGCCCGGTTCGAAGAATATTAAAGCAGACGCACTCTCTCGCCTCCACGACACCCCACAAACCCAGTCTGGTCCTGAGAACATCTTGCCGCCTACTCTTATTGTGGCCCCTGTTCAATGGGACATCATGCGGGAGATCCAAGAATCCCAGGGGAATGACCCAATCCCTCCTGAATGTCCAGCAGAGAGAACGTTCGTCCCGGAAGCCCTTCGTCAACGGGTGTTACAGTTGGTCCACGAGCACCCCAGCTCCGGTCATCCAGGTATCCTAACTACCACAGACTTAGTGACAAATCGTTTCTGGTGGCCTAATCTCACATCCGATGTTTCTATGTTTGTCAAGAACTGCAACGTCTGTCAGGTGTCTAAATCCTCACGCCAGCGGCCAGCTGGCCTACTTTGCCCCCTTCCTATTCCTCAGAGACCCTGGTCCCATATCTCAATTGATTTTATAACCGATATGCCACCCTCCAATCACAACACCGTAATCCTCACGGTTATTGATCGATTCTCCAAGGCCTGTCGCCTCATACCCCTACCCAAACTGCCTACCGCCTGGGAAACCGCTCAGACATTGCTGGAACAGGTGTTCCGTTACTATGGTCTGCCAGAAGACATTGTATCGGACCGTGGTCCGCAATTCACCTCACGCGTATGGAAGGCGTTCTGTACTCAACTGGGAATCAACGTAAGCCTTACATCAGGTTACCATCCTGAAGCCAACGGCCAGGCGGAAAGAATGAATCAGGAACTTATTCGCTTCCTTCGTTCTTATTGTCATGCCCACCAGCAAGACTGGAGTCAGTTTCTCATCTGGGCAGAATACGCCCAGAATTCGCTCCAAAAGGCCTCCACACTTATGACACCTTTCAAATGTATTCTCGGATACCAGCCTCCCTTGTTCCCCTGGTCGGGAGAACCATGCGATCTGCCTGCCATTGATGACTGGCTCAGGAGGAGCGAGCAGACATGGAACCGTGCTCACGTGCACCTTAGGAGCGCCGTAAGACGTCTGACCCAGCAGGCCAACCGACACCGAAGACCAGCACCTCCTTACGAACCTGGCCAGTGGGTGTGGCTGTCTACCCGAGACCTCCGTCTCCGACTCCCCTGCCGCAAGCTCAGTCCAAGGTACGTGGGTCCTTTTAAAATCATTCGTCAAATCTCACCTGTTTCTTACCGATTAGATCTTCCTAGAAATTACCGTATCTCACCCACCTTTCATACCTCTCTCCTTAAGCCCGCTGCTGCTCCCGAGGCTCCGGAGGTCCTAGAAGAGGCTGCGATACCAGAGGTTCCCCCCCTAGCCAACGAAACCAACGACATCTACCAGGTACACGAAATCCTGGACTCCCGACGCCGGGGAAGGATCCTGCAGTACTTGGTGGACTGGGAGGGTTACGGACCCGAGGAGAGGTCCTGGGTGAACGCCGACAACATCCTAGATCCATCCTTGACCGAGGACTTCCATCAAAGACACCCGAACCGACCAGCTCCCAGACCCCGTGGCAGGCCCCGGCGTCGGGCTCTTCCTCGCTTCAGGAGCCGCTCGCAGGGGGGGGGCTCTGTCACAAACCGCACCTCTGTGGCTCCCTCCGGAACTCAGCAGCGGGAACCGTCACCGGAATATTAGTTCCTACCCG
>JAUCMT010000863.1:0-10385 GCA_032357475.1 Enteromius thamalakanensis | reverse complement strand
TAGAAGATTGGTGGCAGCTGCGATCGTTCGTGCGTGCTTCCTCCTGAAATACGATTAATTGCTTAATCATCATATTGCAATCATAAACACACAGTTACTGCATTTCATTAGTTATTACTGCAATGAATAGAGAATTCCTCACATACAAAAAACAGCTTACTGCTGCAATGAAAAATAAAGTGGATGCATGCTTCTCCTCTTTCCATTAATTCCTCCCTGGTTCTATGCATGCATTTATGTATGTGTGTGTATATATTTATGTGTGTATGTAAGAATGCCTTAAGAATCCCTTACTTGTTCATTTTTATGTTAACATCATTCCTGTTCATTATTATAGTGTACACATGCAAGTTTTCATTTACTTATTCATGGATGAAGTAAATTATTTGTTCAACAGTATCTTTATTTTTTATTTTGTTTTAATCTCTGTTTAAAGTATCGTATAAGCCTTGAATTTTTTTTAATTAATTTTCAAAATAAATAATAAAAATACAAACACACCACAATTTCTGGAGCATTTTATTCCTGATAAATATTTAATCACAAAATGTGAGCAAATATTACAAAAATTACATAAATTATCACATTTCTTCTGACAAACTCAAGTTTTGAAACTTTTTATGACACAAAATTTATACTTTGGCAGCTTTAATAACTAATTTGGCACACGGGATCAGGTTGATTTTATAGTTTAAAAGATAATCAGGGTAAACCAGTGGTTCTGGCAGAGACCTGTAGCTCTGTCTGAGTGAATCTATTAGCCTGCTGATGGCTGTTCATCAGGGTGTTTCCTAGCCTCGGAGAACAGATCAGGTTGATAAAAGGATGTAAAAGGATTAGGACTTCAGAAAGCCAAGGAGTGGAGACAGAGGGAAAAACAGGATTACTGCTCTTCTAACTGTGTTCTCTGTACATGCTGGGCGGTTTACTTCAATGAGAAAAAAAACAGGGAATTATAAAGGATCTAAGATAATATGTTTTGATCTTTTATATTATATTGCATTATTTATATCTGCACGGATCCATTTTTAAAATCACAATGCATGAACATATTCAGAAGAAAGGATATGTAACAACTGGAGGGGATCTTTAATTATGAAGCACTTTTGTTCACACACCTACCACAGAACAATATCGAAGTGGATAGAATATGTGTTTTTTAAGTAGTTTACATCTTGAATTATGTCTGTGAAACGTGTTCCACCGAACAAGAGTTGCATTTGTGATAGATTGTGCCCAAAACAGCGAGTCTACCATGTTGAGTCCGATTCTGTAACCAGTTTAAGATATTAATTATGTCCAAATTTGTGTCCACTCAAAAAGGCACAAGTCTGAGTTCATTCATAATTGCAACTACCCCAACTCTGAAAACAAATGCACTACTTTGATAGTTCAGTGGTGTAAGATAACCGAAAACGTAATAAACTGTACCAACACAGTCTCACGAGCAATTCGTACATATTCGTACGAGGTGCCAAATTTCTGCCAATTCGTACTAATTCGTACGACCTCACTCGTACAATTTGTCTAAAACGCACGTGATGGGTAGGTTTAGCGGCGGGGTTATGTTTAGGTAATTCGTACAAATTCGTACGAATATGCCACCTCGTAAAATATGTACGAATTGCCGTGAGATCAGGTTGGCTGTATCAGTACGTCCATTTATCTTTTTAAATCATTGCTTTGTTGGGAAATTGCATGCACAGATATGCATCTCAGGGCTCAGATTGTAATGAAGGCAAGAATTTACAGTCCATTTAATGATAGCCATTGTCTTTGTTGATCTTGGGTTGAGGTAAGGCCATTTTCCTCATTTCCTCTCACTCAGCAATCCTGGGGGCAGGATATGATTTAAAGTAGACTGCAATTTCACTGGAAATGACTGGCACAAGACCTCCTGAACCTTTGCAATGGAACATGGCCATCGGGGACGTTTTCCTGTTTGCATTTTGCATATTTGTTGAACGTTGCCTGTGGCTCTGCTGCACTCTAATTCAATGTCTCGTATTAGAGTTGTCCATAGTTATAAAATATAAGATATGTTGTTGTACTCTTTATTGCTTACTTGTACATGTTGGTGACAAAATTATGTAGGTTGCGGGAAATATATATGTTATAACGTGCAACACTTTTCCGGCATTTATTGCCAGCCAGACGAATCAACTAAAATCAGAATTAAGCTCTCGTGCCAGATGCAAGACTTGGGAAAGAAAAGCTTTTTTTTTATCGACTGAAAATTTCTACCATCCTAAAATCAATGACTTCTATGAAGTCCTTGGAGGGCTTTTCCATGCAGGACTGACAGACCAATTATGGACTTGGGGATGTGCAATGCTATGATATCTACAGTCGCACTAATGCTGCCCCAATCCCTGTCACAGCACAGAGACCAGATAAGATGCCATCAAAAGCTGTACACCTCTAGCTCTTCGTGCCTGTGCAGCCGTACACACTGTGCCCTAATGAAGAGGAATAACCCACTGAAATATCACTTACCCAGAGCAGCCGGAGACAGCGGTCTTAAATTAAAGCAGTTCTATCATTAGTGCACTGTGCATGCAGCAGACGGAGCACACTCCATCCCTCATGCACAGTCTGCTGAAGAAACATCCATAGCTTAGCATGACTTCAGTGACTATTAGCGCATTACTGAAAGACAAGCTTTGATTGGCTGTCAGAGGACCAACGCTCTGGGGCGATTCTCCCAATTAAATAGAGCAGCAAGTGGCACGAGCCAGCTTGAGAAGGGTAGGCAGAAGAAGTGGTGTTTGATAAGTTTAAGATGCCCAGATGGAAGAGTCAGTCCCTGTGACTACTAAACGACACACTGGTTTGCCAATGCAGAGATGAAGGCTTTAATATAGCTTGTTGTGCGATAGATAGAATAAACTTGCTTAAGCTGTGCCTTTGTTTATACTAACATATTCTGTTTTATCATGCGTGAATCTTTGATCCACCCTTTTGTGATGAATGACATTTGTTTATCTCTACCGGAAGGCACTGTTCAAGATGCTGGAGTAATTGGTGAGGAAAAGTTATATTCCGACAGGCACTCTTCTGTTATATTAATATTTTAAAGTCATCTAATGTTATATTTATTTTACAGAAGTCTTAATACATTGGGCATGCGCATATATTCTATCATGAGGGTTACATTTCTTTAGATTGTAATGTTAACATTGATTTTATGTCCTCAAAACATAACCCATATGCATTTTTATATGTTCATTAAGACATTTCATTTAAAAGTAAATCTATTCTCTTGCATTGTTATTTCGTTTGAATGGTTATTCCTTACCGTATTAAAAAAAAATGCATGGCATTTAAAACAAAGTAAAAAAAAAGCTGCAAAGGCATAACAATCTTACTCATTATAATGTTTTATAACTGATTTAACCCTTAATTAAACACTTTAAGATGTTATGAACGCATGTGGTGTTAAGTGCAAATGGTAAGCTGTCAGGCTAATCAGGTATCTACTCTAGTAAGCTAATAATAATAAAAACCTTAATGGTGTTGTGCTATAACAATTTTAATTACATATAACTAGATTGTATGGGCATTAAAAGCAGACTGCCTGTCAAAAGAGCCAGTGGGCTTGCTCGGAGGGGATCAGATTTTAAGACAGGGCAATAATAGTGTTATAAATTGAGGTTAGATAACAAAAAAAAAATCACTCTAATCAATTTAGAGTTTACAATTTACAGTTTTTCTTTTCTGTTATTTTGCTTTTTATATCTTTTCCTAAAAATCTGTTTCTGGCACACATTTATATTGAGCTGTTTTCCTCACAGGACCAGTTGGAAGCTTTCCACAATGTAATTGACATTTGATGGCTACAGTTTTAGCCAAACCAGACCGGCATACGCACAAATCGTGCATGACAGTTCATCATTTAAAGACTAAGCCCTAATTCTGTTTTATGGAGACAGAAAACATGTATACTGTGTCTAAATGAAATTAAAAGGGCCGTTTATAAGCGCCTGCGGCCAGCCTGGGATTTTAATAAGCATATGAAAATGGAAACAAATTAATACCCTCTTAATATAATATCTCATTAAATGCTTAGGTGGGTGGCGTATAGCTCCCCTGACAATTTGCGACTATAGAGACAGTTGCTGAGAAACCAGACAGGGTGGAGGGAAAAAAAGGAGCAATTGAGGGCAGTTGGATCGGTACTAAATTCTAAAGCATCAAATCAGCATTAACCTGCCACAGGAAGATCAAATTGCCCTGTCAATGGCTTGTGCAGTATATTCTCTTTTAAGATTCTAAAACAAGACCAAATACCGCTGACAGCTTGACAACCATGCTCATGAAGTCATATTACCTGCATGAAGCTTTTATGATGTTGTTATATAATGATTAGGTTTAACCACTTCTGTGTATAAGAGAAAAAAATATGCTTTGAAAAGTTTTCTCTAGAGTAACATATTCATATTTGATGGTGTGAGGTTTATAGTGACTGGGTTCCATTCGACTCTTCAGTAAGCCATCATATCAGATACAGAGCTGAGCTCGGTTAGTATGCAGATTACCAGTTTAAATCCTAAACAAATGGCTCACATGCTCACGGACTGATCAACAGTCTCCACTCCAGCTGTTCTCAAACATCTGCTAACAATTTGACAATACCAGTAGAACGATAACTAATTCAATCATGAGTCCAAGTCAGGAAGCTGTTCGCTTTCAGTCCATGTTTTACAAAGCGCAGCTGGCATTCTGAGACTGTTGACTGATCCATTCCTTGAAAGTGAAGGAGGTGGAAACAGATGTGCAGCTGTCATCTCTCATGAGATGGAAGATGTGATATGAATGTAGCAATCTTGTGCAAACAAAGTGCTGAAACAGGCAGAGCTAAAAAGAGAAGCTGGTGGAACGGTCTGGATAAAAAAGTCCCAGATGTTAGACGTGCATGTCCTTCGCTGGCGGAATGGAGGACCTTTGGTAGGGAGCTTTGAGACGTTATCGTGGGAATGGGGTTTGTTTCATTTCAGTGTTTTGGATGAGAATATGCCGTACTAGCACAACCGCTTCTCTAACTGCTGTGTCCTGCAGTTCCCCTGAAGCTGGTGCCATGACTGCTGACACTGATAAAGATGGTCAACATAATCACCTAATGACGATGCCTGTGTGAAAGTAAGAACACAATTTCTCAGTTTTGCTGCAGCATCTTCTAGATTTTTAATACCACATTTCCTCATGCTTCATTATTTTGTTGCAGAAGTTGTTTGTGCGCTTGTGCTTTCTGACATGGAACAGTCTGTGCTGAATAGTGAAGTGTAAACAGAGGAATCACAGTGGGGGAGTGAGGACTCGAACTACTCTTTTTCAGCAAGTCACTTCCCCATGGGGTCAAATTATGAAAGCCAGCTCTGAACAGCTTTATTTTTTCTTGGGTGAAAATGTTTTGCCTCCTTGTAAAATGACAAATCTCTCAAGCTGGGGGTTTCCATTAACACAACGGCTTTAATGCACCTTGCGTTATTTTAGACAGAAACACAAAATTACAATATGATAATAGGATAAATAAAATCGCTGGTACATAAAAAAGATAAAATAAAGTTATCATTAAAATAAACTACTGTCATATTCAGTATTCAGTGCCACATTTCATAACTGATATTCAGACACAACCGTTATATTAGACTAGTACTTGGGTGTGAACATTTAACCCTGTAAAGCCCAACAACTATTAAAATTAATATCTAAATGAATGAATGAACAGTTATAAGGCTTGCTTTTTTTTTGCTTGTTTTTGATGCAGCACATCAGGGTTTTCACTTAATAATATGTGATATTATAATAACAGGATCGTAACAGAAGCTTGAACTGAAACCAAAACGCAGGATGTATGGAGCTAAAGAAATCCTCCACCGCCTTCTCCAAGGGCTTCCTCCTTTCCCCGCTCCATACGAGCAATGACGGAGGTGCACGTTGCCAGATCGTCAAACAACTGATTCCAGTTCCTGATTCCCAGCCAGAAGAGTTGATTCTGATTACAGTTCCTGAGTTTCAACCAGTAAAACCGATCCAGATTCCACTCCCAAAGTTCTCGCTACAGTAGCCGATTCCCCTAACTGCCCACCAGACACTGCCTTCCCTTAAAACCCATTTGATTCATGGCATGTGAGATGTGAAGTTTTTTTTTATATAGCCATGGTTGTGGAGAGGGTGGGCGCACCGAGAGTTTGGGATTGGACCCCCTGTAGATACCAAGGCCCCAGATCCATCATTCCCTCCTGGGGTTTCAGACCATACCCTCCAGAGACTCCAGTGCCACAGCCGGCTCCTGATCGGCCAGTGCTCCCTCGTCTGGCCTTCGGAGCGCACACACTCGCTCCCCAGCTGTTTCTATTGTTTAGATGGATGTTGTTGCAGCCTTCACACTATTCTCGCGTAGTTGGACGCTTGAACATTTTGATGTTACTCGCTTCATTCACACTTGAAATTCACTTAATTCGCACGTACAACAGAGCAATTTCACGTCATGAGAGGGGCTTCTGCCAGGTGGCTCCAGTCTCACCGGGTGCTCAGTGCTCATGTATCCACCGAGGGCAGCCTCACCGCGGCTAGTAATTCTGACTTGCCGCTGCCTCCTGATGTCTCTGTAGTGGTTAAACAGGAGGTACAATTGGTTTTGGGTGTATCTCATAGGCAAACTCTGGTTTAATGAATCTATTATGTATTTCCTTTTTATTCTTGTTTCTATGAAAGTACGAAGATCATACAGAGACAATGATTTTGTCCTCCATAATTTTGGAATTCTGCCTCCGCTTGCTAGTTATCACGTCACTACTAGAGCAAGCTCCTGGTTAAGGCAGTGCAAATTTTCACCAAAGTTCAGATTTTTCAACTTGAACGCTTCGTGTGAATCACGCGTCAAGAGCGTGACATGTCCCCCCCCCAATCTGAAGGTTGTCCCCCCATTAAATCATAAAAAAAAAATCGCACTATTGTGAAAAATACATTATAATAAAAAAATAATTGTGTAAGTAGAAATACAAACGCAAAAAATGCATTTCGAAATAGTTGAGCTCCCCCTCCCCTTCCTTACAGTGGTTTGGCCCACTGCCTACTATCCCAGTTCATCTCACCTATACTACACAAGCACAAGTCAGATGTATGTTTTATTTATAGTGACTTGGCATAATGGCATAATAACATTAACGGCAGACATCGCAAGTATCCCGGAAGTCCCGGAAATAGTATAATATATCCCGGAATCTAGACCAAGCGGGCAAGTGCATGTACGCGGTACATTAATGTCTGCATCATGCATCTTAGAAAGCGCATAAGATGGAGTGAAGGACAGAGAGTAAGAAAGAGTGAAAATAACCTTAACGACGCAGTCATGCTACAATAATGATAAAAGCAAAGTACAATTTCACTGTATTATTTGTGTCCCCCTTCAAAAAATGCTTGAGAGAAATTTTATGTTTATTGCCCCTCCTTATTGTTAAATTTCATTTACGCTCATGATCAAATCTCATATCTTGGGTGTCACATATTGTGAATTCACACCAACTGTTTTTTTTTTGTTTTTTTTGCTAAAATGTCACTATTCTGGAGGATATGTCACACTTATTGATTCAAAAATGGAAGAGAGATGATATTAAAAACAATCTCTGACATTTCTGTAAGATTCTGTAGGCTTTGTGATCAAGCTCACAAAAATAAGATTGAATTAGAAAGCAGTTCACCAAAGGGTCTTAAAATCTGGAAGGCAGATGTGGCCCTGAAGTAGATGCAGTAGGTACCTTAAAGTGAAGTTGTACTCGCCTGAACTCAACCTTGTTGCAAATGAACACTGTTATGAACAGATTTGTCTGCATCTCTGTGATCTTAATATGTTTTTGATCTCTCACTGCTCCTGCATCTAGAGGTTTATGTTAGTCCACCAAGATCCTATAAAAATGTAGCTAACCTTTGTATACTATTGTGGTCAGAGAGGTCCCACCATAAACTGGGCCCTAATATGCTATTAACTACAGGGATAACATTCAGAGCCTTCGGTGAATGGACTGTCACAACACAAATGATAACACACAAGCATACAAGAATTATGTGGCAGTTTTCTCTAGTACTTGCATGTTCATGTTTTGCATTCGTTTTACTTTTGATTTATTCATAAGCCTACCAAACAAAATATATGCAAAAAACTGCCAAAAAAATGAAAACAAACACCCAGTGTTGCTAAAATCTTTCCAGCAGCTGTTGTAACTTGAGAAAACAGTATACTGCTGTCATAATTTATCTGTAATTTGACATCAATTATTTATGTTCTGGCTCTCTGTTCTACTAGACTTCCATTTGCACTGTTTCCCAGCCTTTTCAGAGGCCCGAGCTGTAAATCATTAATGCGCTTTAGGCTCTGAATCTCTCTTTAAACACTTATTTTGATTGGAACGCAGTGATTTGCTGCAGTAGATTTTAGTACAACTCTAAATAAAGCCAAAAAGTACAATACTAATGTGAAGCCGTGGAAGTGATAAAGATTGATTGATTTTTCGAGGTTTACATTTACAAATATACTGAGATTTATTAATACATCTTTACAGACTGCCATGGCCTCACGCCTACAGCCTACACCTCCATCTGTCTTGGAAGAACAGAATTAAAATAATTTGTAAGGGAAACATAATACACACACACAGAAAAACAGATATAAATGGGTAGTGCTGCACTTTAATTGCTCTACATTTAGAGACAGAAGCAATCATCTGTGTCTAAAAAGTCAGCAATAGCATATGTAGCATGAATTAAAAAAAATGTAACAGTGTTTAGTGATGCTTTTAACAAAACCAAACAAGCAAGAAAGTTCTGAACAAACATTGCCTGAATCTAAATTGATTTACCCTTCAAATGTGCGTTTTTCCCTCAAATTGCTTCTTATTTTGGCAGGCATTACTTTGAAGTTTTGTTGTGCCTGAGTGTACAGCTGGCAAGTGGATTCATTAATGAGTTTACATTTGTCTGCACGCCTTGTCAGGGAATATATCTGCGTGTAGGTGAGCTTCGCTCAGATTTGGCCGCTCAGACAATAACAGTATCAGAGTTGACACAGGCTGTTGGCGGGGGTAATTGTTTTGAGTCTTACCCAGAATCTCTCACAGGATTTAAGCATAACTGGATTAGACCGAGGCTCTGCAGTCGACACATCCACTTTCTCACTTTTTAACATTTAATCAAGCTCTCAAACATCATTCGATCTTCTCTCTGCAGGTCAATTCAGGGCTAAAGTCACTACAGATAGGCTTTTCTTGTCCCCACACCACTGCACATGCTGAAAAGGCATAGACCGAACAAACTTAACAAAAGCCCTAGATTAATTTTTTTTTTCTGTTTATTGCCTGACGTGCGAGCCTCAAACAATACACTCTCATTGAGCTAAAGGACCTATAGCCTGCGTCAGATCCTGCTCCTTTCTTTAGGAAGGATCACGCGAGCATCACCAGACATCTCACATCCATCCACAGCTTAAAATTCAAAGAACACAGCCAGTGCCGACCACAGAGGAAATGCTTTAAAAAAGATCAATGTGCTTGCTAAAGTGCTGGACTATAAATAAGCTTTAGAGGCACTGTTTCTCCTCTGTGCATTCCAAACAGCAGTCGGAGAGTGATACCCATGTCAGGGAGAGGAACCAAAATGCTCTTTATTCGAACACCTTTTCCAGCTGCGCCAGAAATTTATCCTCGCTGATTACATACACCCAGGAATAATGAGTCAGGTCAAGAAGCCCGTTGCTTCGTTTGATGATAACCACTTAATATGGACTTGTGAAGCATATGGCTTTTAATCAAGAGTCTCTAGCATGATAAATGCAGGGTTCGCATATGGTCGTACATTTTTAAAGCACTGAAAAAATTAGCCCGAGGGCGTAGAGTCCTGTTAGTGCGCCTGCTTGCATTCAAAAGTGCGGTACGCGGCAACAAAGGCATTAAAGCTCAAGTGTATCGCTTTGTCTTATAAGACATTGTTCTTTTGGCCATTGTCTAACTGGCAAGGTCAGACCAATGCTAGACAGAACCAGCTGCAAATATGAAACATGGTGGACAAGGACTGATGAGCCAAATAAATCAAAATGAAGACGATGATCATTATTTCAACCATGTTTTAGTGTCTTAGTTGCTGGGCAACTTTGGCAAAATGTTGCCGTCAATAGACAAGCAGGTGAAACACAGGTCGCAAAACAGATTTAAATTATCCAGATAGAAAATTGTTACACATTTTCAATGAACAAGTGTTAAAATTGTTAAAATTGACATTGTTAAAAATAGATGTCGGGCAAAAAATACGTTGCCCTGCACTGTAAAAAAAAACTGTAATTTTACAGACTATTCCTGTTATTTTTTACGTTTTTTCCCCGTATTTCTAAAATA
>JAUCMT010000862.1:0-10399 GCA_032357475.1 Enteromius thamalakanensis | reverse complement strand
TCATGTTTCAGCAAGATAATGCACGGCCCCATGTTGCAAGGATCTGTACACAGTTCTTGGAAGCTGAAAATGTCCCATGGCCAGCATACTCACCGGACATGTCACCCATTGAGCATGTTTGGGATGTGCTTGACCGGCGTATATGACCAGTTCCCACTAATATCCAACCAACATTCCACAGGCCACAACTGACAATCTGATAAACTATGCGAAGAAGATGTGTTGCACTGCATGAGGCAAATGGTGGTCACACCAGATACTGAGTCCCCAGACCCCCAATAAAGCAAAAAAAAAATGGTAATATTGTGTATCTGGAATAAATTTTAGATCTTTAAGTCCATCTCATGAAAAATCGGACCAGAAACAAAGGTGTTGCGTTTATATTTTTGTTGAGTATACTTTGATGCCGTATTAGTATGCAGGCTTATTAATCGTAACACACAGCTGCAAATGGATTTAGATTTTTCCATTTAAAATTTTGCAATCATTGTGCATTTATGAAATGAATTTATGAATTTAGGAACCGTATTGGAAGCAAGTTTTGCAATTGTGTGTGGATTGTCACAATTTGTGACGTGAAAAACATAATTATATAGATATATATAATTTGCAATTTTTTTTAATTGTAGTGTTTTATAGACCTTTGCTTCAGTGCTTTCTAAGTGTTTGATGATAGTTCAATCAAGGGCTTATGGGTTTGAAACGACACGAGGGTGAGGAATTAACGACAGAATTTTCATTTCTGGGTGAACTATGCCTTTAACTATCCTAAGCACTTTACATCATCTTTAATAAATTTTTATATGAACATAAAATAAAAAATAGCATGTTTGTCATTTGGACAAATTTCAACACATTTGTGAATGTCAGTTGTCAAATAAAAAAAAAAAAACTTAAAAGTCTGCATTCTTTGTTTATTAATCCTTGATAGTCATGTTAAGAATAGGCTAAATTATAAAAACCCTGCAAGAAAAACCCAGAATACAATGTGTATGTAATGTGTAAACCAACGTGCTGGATTACTTTAACCAAGTGTCTGTTCTGTCCAATATTTATCCAGCGCTGGATTACCAATTGGGTTATTTTTAACGCAGCCATTTTTACAGTGTTGTCTGTTGCTGAAGTATTGTACCTGCTACGCTGTAACCTTTTGGTTGTTGGTTTGTTTTGGTATTCCTCTTTTTTTTAATACATTTCTTACAATTTTTTCGTAGACAATTTCTGATAATAAATAAATACAAATAAACATTCAACTTTTTATTGATCCCCAAACAAGCAAAACCACATACAGTACACAAATATTGCAGCTTCAAGGGATTGCAGTACACTAAGGCCTGAGTGAACTGATGGAAAGGCTAATCTCGTCAGTCGCAAGCTGACTAAAGACCGTGACAGGAGGTTCCTTTTTTCTTACTCTGTGACCAAAAACAAAAGATAAATAACCATTATTTGTCTAAATACTTTACATTTAGAGAAAAGCTGATTTCAAGTTAATGATGAGTGGGGATCAAACTAAACCAAGATCACACTAGACTCTGTACCTTAAACCAGTCATATGCATATCATCCAGACTCAGCCTCTTCTGTGGATCAGGCTGCAGACAGTCACAAATCACCCGGCAGCACTCTGTGCAAAAACTTATTTTATTATATAACTTATACTTTACACCTGCTCTTTTTGAAGCTTTTGGCTTTTTGTATGACCTGGAGTTTTTTTGTTTGATGAAGATCTCACCTTTATTATTCTTTTTTTCCCCGTCATTAGGTTAGTCCTTGTATTTTTAAAAGTGCCTTTTGCCTTTTACATGGAAAGGCTTATTACCCTGTCTGTTTCAGTCATGGGCCTGCAAGTGGCTGTAATTCGGCATGGTGAGCGTCCATGCATGTCACTACATAGTACTGGTTTATTTGTATGTGTGGTAAGTTTTATTGTTTGTCTTTGTTGTGTAAATGAGGTTTTATAGGATAACCATTTTTTTTGTTTAATGTTTGGGAGGCTTGATTTGCAAGTCCAGGGTTTTTTTTTTTCACATGGGAAGTTAAATGGAAACCCAACAAACATCAAGAATGTGATGGCGTTACTGCTCTGCTTTGTCATTGTTTTGGTTATCATTTCTTTGAAGCACTGGCACTAGATTGCGCTGTTTGCGCACTGTGGGAAATGGTCCCAGTGATTTTTGTTTTGTATTTGCGTTTGTGTTTGTTTTATCTTTTGTATGTAGGTCCACCTGAAGGCAAGGGGATTTGCCATGTACCCTAAATTGGTGTCCACCTGGAGTGTTGTGCTTACTATTTGAGTGGTCTTCACAAGTGTTATGGGTATTGAGTGTGGGGGTAGAATCTGAGTGTCGTTGTTGGCATCCTCTCCTTCTGTTACTGTTCCAGTGTCCCTTTGACTTGAGCCTTTTGTGAATATTTTGTATTGACTACTTATTGTATGTTTAAATAAATGTTTTCGATGTACATTACCATCTACATTTTCATCCTCACCCTGTCTCTGGCAAACAAACCTGTGTCCTTTTTTTGCATAGGACTTTTGTGTCCCGGTATATTCCGGGTGGTGTAGTTGACATAGAAATTCTGTTGTAGCTAGATCTAAGAACTAGGGACGAACCTATCCTCCTTGCTTATCCTGGCCCGCCATGTTGCCACACTTTCTCCTTCCATAGTTCTCAAGACCACCCTCAGGTGCCAGTTGACGGTTCTCCTTCATGATGGAGGAGGGTTTGGGTTTGTGTGAACTCTTCAAACCAGTCACTTTTTTGTTGAAAAGTCTTGAAAGCAATGCCATTGATAGTCGCTAACAGTCACAATCAACTAACATTACTCAAATATTAACCAACAAAATGAGAATTTTTCACGCCTTTTTATACCGCAGCAGACTAATTGTGATGTCATACTGGCTTGCGTAAAATAGAATTCCATTTTTCTGACACTATTTATATCCAAATTATGTGTATTAATAACGATATAATTTGGTGTATTGTGTACATCCTGGGTTGTAAATACAATACATATTTAGTTTATGACACCTTAAAACATAGAAATATGGGAAAATAACAGCCCTTTTGTATTCTCGTAGACACAGTGTGGGTAGTTGTAATGATTATAAAGTGATTATAATATCAAATAACATGTTGATTTTATAAAACGTTTAATAAACAATAAATTAATATTAATTAAGTGACTAACGTTTTAGGGACACCATGTTCCTAAGAGTTTCGTCATCATTGGGCCGCTGGTCATCTCCAAGCAAACAGTCTTTTGCTTCGTTTCTGAATGAATCAGTTGATTAAACTGATTAAATGAATGATTCAATGAGAAACTGTGATTTTCTGCCACCTATTGGCCATTAGTTAATTTTTTTATATTCAATATTTGTATAGCCTATTCACATTTTAATGCTAATTCTAATGAAATATTACATTACTCTCTTAACATTATTATTTTGAATTTAAATTAATTTGCTTTCATGTCACATATGAACCTAATTGAATGGTTTGTGACCTAAATGTCACTTTTGTGTTATTCTGTGCCAACTCTGTAGTGCTAATTTGAATTTTGATCGTTTTTAATTTATTTTATGTTATTATTATTATATAGTTTTACTGAATGTACAAATGTATTGAATTTACAATACCTAAAATTAATGAAACACATGGTGCCTTTGATCTTTATACTTAAAAAAAAAAAAAAAACATGGTTTACAGAAAACATGATATAGGCCTATTTAGTGTTATTATAGATTATACAAATATTTAAAGAAATCTGAAAGTTATTTAGTCTGAATAAATCTGAAGGGTCGAACACTAATGGATAATTCTTTAGTCAACCTTCATTAGCAGCAGGAGCCGTGACCTGTGAATTACAACATCCCGATTGGCCTACAAATGAGGCACATTTACTGTAGTTAGTAGGAAAAAAGAAAGAGAAACAGAACGAGAGACTTCAAAACATCTGCTCCTACAAGAAAAGACCACAGAGTATTTCCTCCAGTAATGTTTGCATCTTCACAATTAATGGAAATCATTATTTGTAATGAAATACTTGAGCTCTGTCCTGCTCTAGTCAAGGTTTCTCAGATTAGAGAGAGCCTTTCAAGGTCATGAACGTGACACATTTCTCCATGGCTTCTCCACCGGGACCATGTTTAACAGCTAGAAACACCAACAACACACGTGTAGGTGAGAGCTGAGTGTCTGCATGCATGTGCACACACGGAGTTCAAAGGTTCATACTGAACCGAGAAACAAAATCTACACTGTAAAAAAACTGAAAAATACTGGCAGCTGCACACAACATAATCAGTTTATTTTACAAATATTTCTGTCAATATAATATATCAACTCTAAAACACAATACAACAAAGTGTAAAATTCTAATTATTTATAAAATAATTAAAATGATACACTTTAAGTACAGATTTTTTAGTGTGTAGTATAAAATTGCTTTGTAAAATTTATGATAAAACACAAACCCCCTGGAGCCTTGTGAAGCAGTTTTATAAAGGAAATCTCTTCCTCTATTCACTATTAAAAAGCTTGGAAGAACCAGGATACATTTTATTATAACTCTGATTAGATGGTTTGAGGATCAGTTAACTGGGTAATAATTTTTGGATGAAAAAATCCCTTTTAAGAACAGATTTACTTACTAAACAGGAGTTGTAGATAGAAGAGTCATCATCTCAGAGTATGATAGGCAGTCCTCAAAGAACAAGGATTCGGACCTCAGGTGGCTGGGCAAACTTTAGAGGAAAACAGGAAATTCTACTAATGCCAGAAAAACTCCCTATCAATCTATTTTAAGCATTGCTATGAAATAAATATAAGATTAACTATCATGCATAACAGATAACTGATATGAGAAAATTAGAAGTAAATTTAAGTTGACAAAATCAAATACTTCTAAAGGGTTGGAATCACCCCCAAAAGAAAATTCAGGGTTTCAGGCTGACGTCGGGGTCTTCCTTGAGGTCGAGGTCTAGGTCTCTAGGTCTCTAGGTCTCTCTGGGTGATCTCGGTGGAAGTTCTCAATGAGAGCGGGATCGAGGACGTCCTGGGCGTTGACCCAAGATCTTTCCTCAGGGCCAAATCCTTCCCAGTCAATGAGGTACTGGATGACTCTGCCCCAACGCCGGGAGTCCAGGATGTCGTGGACCCGGTTCGCCACCTCGCCGTCGATGATAAGGGGAGGGATGTTGTCAGCCACAGCCTAGTCTAGGCCCCTCGTCCCTCTCGGACCACCAGCGGGTTTCAGCAGTGATACATGGAATGTAGGAGACACACGGTAAGAGTCAGGCAGTTGCAAACGATAAGAGACTGGGGTAATCTGTCTAGTTATTTGAAAGGGACCCACATACCTGGGACTGAGCTTTTTGCAGGGTTGTCAAAGGCGTAGGTCCCGGGTGGAGAGCCAAACCCACTGTCCTGGTTCGTAGGATGGTCCAGGTCGACGGTTGATTGGCCTGAAGTTGAGCCCGTTGAATGGCCTGTGTGAGATTCACAAAGGCCTGGAAGACGGAGGGACTGTTTGAAAGCCCGAAGGGCATAACCTGATATTCGTAGTGCCCGGATGTAGTGGAGAAAGCTGTTTTCCACTCGTCGCCCTTACGTATTCGGATCAGGTTATAGGCACACCACAGGTCCAACTTGGTGAAATATTTGGCCTGGCGAAGGGCTTCCAAGGCCGGGGGAACCAGTGGCAGAGGGTAACGGTATTTAACCGTAATGTCATTCAGGCTTCGATAGTCAATACAGGGCATAAGAGAAACCCCGGAACAGAACTCAGTTCCGGGAGCGGGGTGTTTCAGAAAAGGGGTCCGGGTGGGAAACTAATACTCGGGGGACAGTTCCCGCTGGTGTTGTTCGGGATGCGCCACAGAGGTGCGGCTCGTAACAATGTCAGTGCTGCACCAAAGTTGTTCAGTCACAAACATTCCTTTAAAATATCTTTCTTAGGTTTTTTATTAGAACAAAAAATTAATAAAGGTTTGAAATAACTGAGGAAGAGTAAATGACTGAATTTCCATTTTTGGTATCCATTCTTTAAGTTATGTTATGATAGTTATGATAAGACAAATAATTACTGACCTTTATTTAGTTTTCATAGAATTCCTGCTTTGATTTCTTCACAGGTTAAGAAATAATTAGGAAATAATGAAGAGGCAGAAAAGTCAAAGCCTTGATTTGCAAGGCATATTAAATAGCAACTCAGTCTTTTGGGTAGTGATCTCCTGATCGCTATACAAGCGGCCTGTTTCAGTGAGCGATCTCCTGATCGCTTCCCTTTTAGCAGAACATTAACTCATTATAACTTTAACATTAACATTAAGTATAACAAAGTTCTCAGGCAATCTCCAGATCGCTATCATGCCAAGGGCTGCTCAGGATTCTAGTGTACACAAGAGATAAGTAATACAGGTGATTACAAGGCAGCATGGTACATAAAGTTATTTCTTTATCGAGACTTGTGAGCGATTTCCGGATCACTATTAGACTCTATTTGGTGGACTCAAGCAAGGACAATAGGTAAGGACTTGAGGTAGGCATAAGGAAGATCGCTTACATCTGGTGAACAAAGAGATCAAGGTGCTTAGTGCTTGTGAATCTCAGGGAAGTCAGCATCCAGTTCTCAGTCTCTGAAAGGCAGGTAAGTCTACAAGGTGAAAGTTAGAGAGAGCCTACTTACCTTGAGCTCAGCCGTCAACTTAATGGTGAGCACGTCTTTTAACCAGTGTCTTTGATTAGTCTCAGGAGTTTCCAATCAGGAGACTGAGAGGCTGTAGACGGCTGACTCAGGAACAGCTGACTGTGACGGCGTGACAATTAATCACATCGATTAGACAATTTCACTTTTTCTAAAAATAGTACTACATGTTTTATTTGAAATGGTACATTTTTCAACAACTTAGTATGTATCAATAGCCTAAAAGTAAAAACAAAATTTAATTATACTTTATAACTGCGTAGAAATAAAGTGGTCGAGCAATTAAACTGCAGCAAGTCATGTCATCATTATTTATACAGCACTTATTACAATACAGATTGTGACGAAGAAGCTTTACAGTATTAAAAAAGAAAACAGGGTTTTGAAGGAACCAAAACTCCCTGATCAGACAAAACCAATAGTTTTTAGGCTGCAACAAAGTCGGATGTGCAGAGGACCCATCTGGTTCCTGTGGTTTTGTCTCAATGGCCGTTGAGGTGATGTGGTTTTAACTGGGAAAATGTCTCTGGGGCTCATGTAGAGGTCCAGGTCTCCTCTGACATTCAGAGCTGTAGAGGTAATCTCTCGGTGCTGAACCACTGTCTGGTCTGGATATGGACTGGATTCAGGTGACTGGATTGATCCTCTAATCTGGATACAGTCTGGATCTGGGCAGCTCTAGAATAAAAAAAGACTAATATTAGTGTAGATGCAATTTTTTTTACAATGTAACAAGTAGTATGGTTGGCCTAATTAATGCAGCCTAACAATCTTTTAAAAGATTTGAATTACAGAATTTTGTTAGTGTGGTAAATGTAACCACTCAAAATAAACTGTATGTTATTATCCCTTTTGTGAATGGTAATATAGTAGGGGATGTAAAGAAGCTGTGTTAATATATACACTTACCCTTTACATAGATCTGGGACAGGATCCTGGAAGTTCTTCAGACAGCATTACTCTTTATTTGAGGAACTGGTACAATAACTGCACACATAGAGGGTAAAAACAGATTTGATTAAAAGGAAAACTTTCCATTCTAAAAATATATAGTATATAAACAGAAATGTTGATGTCTGACATATTTCACATTTCTAATGTCTTTTGACACAATGTAAAGTCTGTAAAGCAACTTACGTAGTCATTTTCTTCAAGATTCTTCAGGAGAGAAATATTTCCCAAGGTTGCATTGGTAGGGTACCTGTGTAACGCTCAGTGCAAGGAGGAGGAGACGTGGAGGTAAGTTTAAGGAAGTTTATTCAAGAATAAAGAGAAAGACAATGTGCAATAAAGCAATGTCTCTAGCATTCCAGTGCTTCCACAGTGATCCAGTTTTCCTAAGCAGATAAACAGGTATGTAATACTGTATCCTCTGTTAAGTTATCCACACATCATCCATCAGCATTAATGTGAGTTTCTTTCTCTTGCAGACAGAGGAGGCGGGCGAGAAGACTTTGAGACGGGTGTCTGTGATAATATGTAAACACATTGGTGATTAAACTCAGGTAAGTGAAGTATTTCGACTTACGTGAATCCTTCTTAGTGCAAGGCGTGCAAATCATAAGAGTTCGTGGAAAGAGCTGTGCATATCCAGCGAGGTGAATCTTCGTGGTGAAAACTCTGTAACAGGTGTGTTGAATCCAACTGTGGAATCCTCCTCTGTGGAGTCCACTCCCCTTGAAACACAAACTTGGATTCACAGGTTAAAGGAGGCAGAGCACATGGACAGCAATAGTAAGGCATAAAGGAAAGGATAAGGCAAGTTACCTCAATCACCGCCGTCTTGCTGAAAGTGAGGTAAGTATTTAAGCCTGGTCCATAATTGCACACAGGTGACGCTAATAATTAATTAGGTCACCAGAGTGTTAGTGGATTTCACTGCACTGAGATCAGTGCAGTCCCGTGGCGTGACAACCTGAAAGAAAACAAATAATAGCAGTGAGTCATAAAACTAAGATCAACAATATTTAATTAGTTTTTATTACTTAAAAATTAAATAAATATTATATACTTAATATATAATTATATTATCACTTAAAATAAATACTTTTACCAGATATTAGTAAAGGATGAAATTATAAATAAGTTCACATCCCTGACTTTTATTCTTGGATGAATTCTGACGTTTCTTTATCAGAGTCTGGTCTGAGGATTTCTAGGAAAAAAGAATGACAAAACCAGCAGTAAATTCAACTTGAACCATTGTAATTACCAATGTACCTATTAATGCAGTTCATAAAACTAATTTCGGGTGGAGTGCACGTAGGTAATTATTATTGATCTCTGCCTCTCCAATCTTCCTCTTATCTCATCTCCCCATCAGATTCCTAGCCTTGCCCTATAAATAATCAGAGCTTCTTTCTTCTGTATCTCAATCTTAGTATCCCACCTCCTCCCATTTCTTCGCCAAGGGGAGCACTCCTGCTTCCTTAACAACTTTTTTTGTTGTTAATGATGACAAATTTGGATGGCATTCTTTGTACTGGTACTGGTTCAAGAGTAACCACCTCCATCTCGCTAAATTTGGTGTATTGAGTTTGTCTTGTTCTTGTTATGCCCATCCCCTTCATTCACCATCCATCTTATTATATGCATGAATAGAAAGACAGATACTTTTCTAATATGAAAGTTGCACAAATGAAATGTAAATATTCAGTGTATTAAAACACATACTTGTAGTTTTGATTTGTGAAAGGGCTCTCCTCACTTCTAGTGGCTTTATGATGTGAATGATACTCGTGGTACATGTGTAACGATGTTTTGCACTTTCTAGATGGAAAGTGAAATATTATTTCCGAAAATGTGACTGTTTATGTGTAGCCCTTTATGATGTACACAACCTTTTAGACCTTTAATAATAATATAATAACAATATAATATAATACATTTATAGACATCTTTTACCTTTTTAGCTTGCCCTTTGATATCAGCTGCTTAAGTAACTTCTGCAGAGAGAAACAAAAACAAGCATGTTAAGTGCATGGGACATGATAATTAACATTTCTACAAGAACCCAAAGAAATATTAGTTCTGTAGTTAGTGCTTTTGTTAGTTAACAATAAAACATTCAGTTTCAGTTAAACCGCATGATGTTTACTCTATAACTTAACAGAGTTTAACTTAGTTCTCCCAATCTGGCCTCAGATGAGCCTGACGCTTCTTTCATTTGTTTCTAGACTAAAGTCTAACGTTACTATAATTCAGTCATCACATCATATTCGTTACCTCTGATTAAATAAAAATCACTCTGTGGAAATTTCCTCATGTAACTGTAAAAATGGTGCTTAATGGTAATGTAATGTTAACGTTATTAAACAGAATGCAACGGAAACCAAAATAGGGAGCACAACTTGACTACTGTCAAGCGACAAACAGACCAAGTTCAACTCCCACAATCATGACTAAGCTTAATAACAAAACTAAACGACGATGTTTAAAACAAAGATACAAATGAAAGAAGCCAATTTTGTGCAGAAAATATGCATTTCACCTGTTAAATTTGATCAACATCCATGCAGGATTGCTGAGGGAGTGGAGTGATTCCTGCTTAATATATCCTATTATAAAACTTCAGAATCAGAATGGGCTTTATTGCCAGGTATGTTTACACATACAAGGAATTTGTTTTTGTGACAAAGCTTTGCAGTGCAACAGATTGACGGTGACAAGACAAGAAACAGGTAATAAAGAGA
>JAUCMT010000861.1:0-10400 GCA_032357475.1 Enteromius thamalakanensis | reverse complement strand
AGGGTTTAAGACTAGTCCTATTAAAATAAATGTTAAGAGCTGTCTAAACTGGAAAAAGCTTGCACTGAGATATCTTAAAATACATCATTGTCATTTTTGGTATTAAAACGCTCACAGACAAATGCATTTTTGTAAGACGTGTTTCTAAAAATTCTTTAATGTCCTAAATGAGCAAAGGTCTAGTCCTTTAGCTTATCTAATTGCTATCCGGGAAACCGGCCCTCTACTGTATGTCAATCCTTAAACCTTTGCCTATTTATATTTTTCGTAAGTTTTTAAATTATATAAATTAATTTATATATTTATAAAAATAAATCAATAAGAATAATATATATATATATATATTATTTTCTCCTCAGTGTATGCTGCTTGGTATGTTTGTGTTTGACAATGATAATGCCTTTTATATATAGAATTTTAAAAGAGATTAATAATAATAAAAAAATACTACGTTGCATGGCAACGGTAAACAGCCTCCAATTAGAATATGGATTAAATTACTTGGAAGAACCGTTCCGTTTATTAATAATACATGCAGATGATTATTGAATATTTGTGATCGTATTATACTACTTCTACCGTTTTACAAAACCACTAAAGTCATGCATGACAGTGATTTTACTATGCATCAACGTCCTGTAAAATCACCGTAACTCGGGTAGCATTATTGATTTTATATTTTACCATGTTTACCTCATTTAAACCCTAAAATATAACCCGTTTCCACTAAAATGTCATTAACGAGTGAGTGTGGTCGTTTCGGTATATGCACTGATCAGAATGAGGACGGTGTCAGTTTTGTGTGAAGGAGGAAAGATGCAAAAATGTGACTTTTATGCGAGTTGCGTAGAGTAACTCGCTCCTGTGATCTCATGTCACTGACTTCCTTCTTCAGAGGGGATCATTGAGAGATCAGGTAAGAGCTGTCCAGCACCCACAACACACTTTAAATCATCTCAACACTAGGGATTTCAGATTGCCACCTCTTGTCAGGTTGCTTTGCGTTATTTCCCTGAGGTTTCATCTGATGTTATGCACGAATTGACGGGATTTCTGTCATTCTACACAGCTTGAAGGTTAGCACAGGCTATCTAGTTAGCTTCAGTTTAACACACATCTCTCCGCACGCTGACATTATTAAAGGGCCTTTAGGGGATAAACGCGCATTTGAGAGGCTTACAGTTGATTTGCCGTCGCGTAAGTGTTGTATTTACAGATATATCGGTGTTTTTGACTTTGCGCGTTCATGTCTCGCGATAGCGAGTTTTATTAGCCGTTAGCTGAATTAGCCGTCAAAGTCATTTCACGTTTATGCACATGCGTATAAGCGAACCGGATTTTTAATAAAACATTAAGAGTGTTTATATTTTACGTCAAGGCGTTATGAGTTTACTTAACGTTATAAGTCGTTTTTAAGGTCGCCTGGGCTCGTAATTGTGAGTGAATGACTGGTATACACAGGCCTCATTTATCTAAACAAAGTTTAAAATAGCCCGAAATATGTTTTTTTTTTCATTTATGGCTGTTATGAACGCTGCTGTTTAAAGAGCTTTGTTTTAATTAGTGTCTGTAAATGTCAAGTAGTGGGTATAGAGAGTGACACGTAGGCGAAACGAGCCCATTGACATGATATCCTCTGAGTATTACACGTTTCAGTATTTATATGGAAGATTTGGGCTGTTTCAAAACATAGTGTGCTGTCAACCCACACACGACCCACAAAAAGCTGTCTAGGTGGGGAACAACACAGCTTGGGTGTGTATGTAAACATTTCATGTGCCTCCAGGTGTGAGTCACTCAGGTGAAGGTGTCAGTTTAACCCTTTGTGTTTGCTCCCAGACCCCCGTCAGACACTGTGAAGCCAAGGGCTGTCGTGATGTCGGAGCCCAAAGCGCCCACCCCGGCCCCTGGGGACACCTATAAAGGCTGGCTCTTCAAATGGACTAATTACATCAAGGGATACCAAAGGCGATGGTTCGTCCTGAGCAATGGTTTGCTGTCTTACTACAGGTGAGTTTGTGATGTGTTTTTGTTATTTATTGACCTGTACGGAGAAAAAAATGTTGTCAGGTGGGGTTTCTGTCAGACAGCTGGTCTCCCAAAGGTTGATAGGAACGTCTGATGTCCTAATGAACCCTTTGTGTTGCTGTCAAGTGTTCTTTGGCCTTTCACCAATATCTGATAAGGTGCTTAGCTTTAGATAGTGAAATAACTTGATATTCTTGGTAGAGCAAGCATCACTTTTGTTGTTACTCATACAAATGTATGCATGTAAACCTTCCTATATGGCTTGTGCTTTATTGACTGACTTCAACCATAAGACTGGATGGACCAGTGTTATAAGCTTTAATTACTATTATAGTTTTTAATCATATTTTAAGTTAGCGTTTATTATTTAAATTAAATTTTAAGTGTAATATTGTAATGTGCTTTTGCCTTTTTATTATTACTTTGTTTTTAAATTAGTTTTGTATTTTAGTTTATTTATTTTGCATTTAGTAAGTTTACTGCACCAACTTACACTAAGTGGAAAATTGCAACTGTTGCTTTGATCAATATTTTTAAGCTTTATTTTAGTGAACAAAAGTGTTTTAATAGTTTTAGTGATGTAATGACAATAACCCTAAATGGGCGGAAAACTCAACACCTTCTGGTGTTCGTCGGCCTGTAAGATGATGCCATTTTACGTAATTAGATTTGAGTGGGAGTTGATCTGGTGGTAAAGCCACATTCATCTCATTGGGCTTTGTCAATTATTAATACTGCGTGTGAGGGCGTGCAGGAGCGCTAGTGTGTGTCTATTTGCTCGTGCGATCCTCACTGTTTGCTCAACAGTTTGAGATGAGAGGATAACGCATTCTTCAAAATCCACCCTCGTCATCTGATGTTTAAATATACAATAAAATAACAAGGTCCAGCGCCTTGGCTAGTGGGAGTATGTGCTTTATTTTTTTAATAGTTTGCTTATGTTAACTGGAGTTCGAATATGGAAGTGAAATGTAAACGTCATTAAATAAATACTGTGTTGATGCCGCACCAAAGCAAATAAAAAATATTGTGCTTTATATTCAAGTCAAGATAAAAATGACCAAACAATGGTTTGTTGCATTGGAACGTCCCATGTCCAAAAGAGTTGACTGATTTTTACCACAGTGAAAGATATACAGTCAGTTATGCTGTGGTAATCAAAAATTTGACAAAGCTTACTGGCATTTTGTAAATTCATACACCATATTTCTAATCAAATAAACACAGGCTTGGTCAAAATAAGAGGCTTTTTTAACATTTTCCAACAAACGTGCCAACCGCCACTTTTGGACTACTGTTTATCTAAATAAAAAAATAGGGGGAAGAAACTTTAAACACTATCTAAATTTGGTGTTGCATTAAATTTTAGTTGGGTAACTCCTCATAAATCTTATAAATATTAGTACTTAGAGGGTGGATTTTCTGCTTAAGTTAAGAAGCACTTTAGAAAAGACTGAATGTCTGTTATACAGCAACTTTTAAATACTGACTTTAAGCTGAAACTGAGATGTATTAGATGCTTGTCTAAGAAGCCCAGTGCATTGCAAGTACAGTTTGACTTAGTATTTGATTGGATTTGTTGTTTAATGCAATACAATTTTAAAACGGTCGAAATACAATCGTACATACAAAACAACTGGCATAATGCTTTAGTTTTAAGGCACTGAGGTTGTGATTTCTGTATTGTTAGAATAGCGAATATATTGTAATGTAGCAACGCTCCACTCAAAGAAAATTCATCCACTAGAAATTGTTCTTTGTGGATGCTCTGTGGAAAGGATTTTTAAAAATCCATATCCATTAATCATAAACGGGCTGTGGCAAACCCCACCGGTGTAAATAAAAGGCACAGGTGCACATCGTCTTGTCCACCTCCACACAATTGGCTAAACGAGTCTGGGTCACGTGAGTGTCTTAACAGGTCATCTCTGTTCAGGAGGATCACACGCTCTACTTAAGGCTTGATTGCAGCACTTCCTCTGCTCCTGCAGGCAGATCTGGGTGGTTTCTGATCACTCTCCTTGTGTGTGTGAAGGATTCATCAGGGAATGTAGAGGGAGAGTAAGAGATTTCAGTTTGACAGACTCGAACTCTAGTGCCTCTGTAAAATCGCCTGGCATCGGTCTTGTGCCATGTTGTTACAGCTCTTCAAAACTGGTCTTGCGTAATTTTTTCCAGCAGAGTATTAAAAAAAAATCCTGGAACTGGTGATTCATCAGTGTTGGCAAATTACTGTTGGGGGTGAAAACTTTTAAGTTTGATAAATTTGGTGCGTTTTTCAAATGAGCTTCTCTCAGTTTTATTTTTACTATTTAAATACTATTATAGTATTTATTCATACTTTGAATTAGCTTTTATTATTATTAATTTAAATGTTAAATGTCTTTCTACCTTATTAATTAATTCTGCAAAGCTTTATTTTTATTATGATTTATTTTTCGTCCTAGTAAATTGAGTACACCGGTTTATGAAGTTCTCAAAGGAAAGGATTTATTAATTTAGTTAACAAATAAAAATCTGCTAGATTAGCCATAAGCGCTGGAGTTAAGAAATTATAACTGCTTCTATATAAGCCAAAAGTCAGATTTCATACATTTTGTAAATTATATTTCTTTCTCATACACATTCAACAACTTGCATCTTTGTAAATATGTATTGTTTAATTAGGGGTGCACAATTAATCGATTTTCTAATCAATTAATCAATCATTCAAAGTCTATTTGTTATTCTATGTGCTTTTCTTTTCTACAGGTTATCTTAAGGGTTTTTTCATTGATAACAGTTTATTACAATTGATATTTTTTTGTTTGTTAGCTTATAATCCAGTGTGTTATTGATATTTGAGGCTTAATACTATAGAAAAGCAATATAGGTTTTTTAGTTGGTGTTTTCAGCTTATGTTCATATAAAAGTATGGCATGCCGTGTCTTCAAACAATGGTTTAAACATCATTCAGTGTGAATTTTGATAATCATCATTAATAATTGCATTTACAATCAAGAGAATAGTCAACAATTATGATTTGTGACATAATCGTGCAGCCCTAAATTTACTGATTATTTTGCAATCAGTTTTTAATGTGCTGCATTTTGTATTTGCAATGGAGCTCTTGCAGTCTGTAGCTTTATATTTTTTACTGTTGTTTGTCATCTGATTTAAACATCTTGAAGTTTTATTCATGGCTCAGAAGTGTTCAATGAAGTAAATATTTTTTCTGAGTATCTGCTGAGATCGTAAACATAGGATACCAGATACTATGATAGCAGCAGTAACACGTCGTATCTTCTGTCACATAAATGCTCAGGAGTGAAAGAAACTCTACCTGAAGGCATTTCTCGAATGCTTGGCTTTCAGTGCTAATTCATGAATATTACATTAGACGCCGAAAAACAGCTGTCGGGGGGCTTTTGTTCAGATTTTTAAAAAAGTAAAAAAAGTGCCTTGTGAATGCTCCTCTAGCTTCACAGAACCAGCCTTTGACTAACATTATGAAGTCTGAAACACATCGCACACTGTTCTGACCACGATGATAAACGCTGTTTGAATCTAAAAGAGGATGTAACCATGGCTAAATAAAGTGTTTTATCTTAAACGCATCCTCTTATCTCCATTCCCTTTGCTCTTCCAGGACCCAGGCGGAGATGGGTCACACATGTCGGGGCACCATAAACCTGGCCACAGCCAATATCATGGTGGAGGACTCATGCAATTTTGTCATCTCTAATGGCGGCACACAGACGTATCACCTGAAGGCCAGCTCAGAGGTGGAGCGGCAGCGGTGGATCACGGCTCTGGAGCTGGCCAAGGCCAAAGCTTTCCGCATGCAGGCCGAGTCGGGTCAGTTAGAAAGGAAACCACATTTGAGAATAGCACAAAAGGGTTTCTGTTTCACAGTTTTCGTTCCTCTTTTTTTTCTGCAGACGACTCCGGCGATGACTCCACTCCTCCTGCGGCGGGTCAGGGCGCAGGCTCACGCAACTCAGAAGTGCAGTCCACCCTCCGGACGCTGGGCAGCAAGGTGGAGGATCTGAGCACCTGCAACGACCTCATCGCCAAACACGGCTCTGCACTTCAGAGGTCAGTCTGCCTTTCCCTAACGGACACACTTGACTAAATCCATGGTTCTCATGACATTCATTTTTAACTTTTGCTTGGCATGTGTTTACTGTATTGTATGGAAGTGTTGTCACTAGATGTGGTAATGGTGCATTGCTCATTTATAAATTTGTGGATAAAGAGAGTGCCAATTCGGCGAATATCTTGTTTGCATGAAAACTAAGCCATTTACACAGAATGCTATCTGTCTATAAACACTTTAGTTCTTAGTTTTTCTGCTCATATAAAGTAGTTTCTGATGCTTTCTTTCAGGTCTTTGTCTGAGCTAGAGGGAGTTCGGCTGGGAGGAGATACGAGTGAGAAGATACGGCAGGTGACGGAACGAGCCACTCTCTTCCGCATCACCTCCAACGCCATGATCAACGTAAGACCGCTAAGCAATACGTTTGCTTCAGAGTAAAAAGCAGCTCGCTGCCTCATTCACCTGTGGTTGTCTGTTTAGCACACTGAAACCGCAGTTAAACGTTTTATTAACGATTCTTTAATAATCTGACACCCAGGCCTGCCGGGACTTCCTGGCGTTGGCTCAGGCTCACAGTAAGCGCTGGCAGAAAGCTCTTCAAGCCGAGAGAGAGCAGAGAGTGCGACTGGAGGAGACACTAGAGCAGCTCGCCAAACAACACAACCATCTGGAGAGAGCCTTCAGAGGAGCCACCGTACTGCCTGCATCCCAGAGCAACCCTGCCATAGACAGCAAAGGTAAAGTACAGCCTGCACAGAGAGACTGGTTCACACACAATTATAATTATATAAACAGATTTCTAATGCAGTGTCATTTAGAAGTTGCACACAATAATAAAAAGACAACTAGTGGTATTTGACTTCCTAATTAATGACATTTCTAAGCCAATCCTTTTGAATTAATCGGTACAAACCTGTTTTTAATCTAAAAATTAAAAATAAAGGCAATTATTGAGAATAAGATTTAATCTTTTTCATTTTGTTGTACAAATATAGCACAACATAAACATCAATATGCATCTAAATACACACAACCGTTAGTTTGGGGTTAAATGTTTCTCTTGTGCTCGCCAAGGCTGCATTTATTTGATTGTTTTTTAATTTTAGTATTTTACAATCTTTTTATATGATGAAAAATAGCATTTCTCGTAATGCAAACCTGATTTTCAGCATCATTACTCTGATCTTCAGTGTCACAATCCTTCAGGAATCAGTCTATTATACTAATTTGCTGCTGAAGAAACATCAACTATTAGTTGTGCTGCTTCATATTTTGGTTGGAGCTTTTTGTGAGACTTTTTTTCTTCTGGATTTTCTGATAAATAAAAAGTTTATAAGAACATAATTTATTTGAAATGGAAGTCTTTTGTCATATTTTACATGTCTTAAATGACTTTTGATCAAAATAAATGTGTGCTTGCTTATTTCTTATTCATTTGCGTTTTCATTTCTTTCAAAAAGTATTGATTTGATACAATATGGCAGAGTATTTCACAACATTTTTAAATTAGATTTTTGAATCAATTCAAATGTAAAGTTTAAATTGTACAGTTTTCTAACTGATTTGACTCATTTTATTCTTTAATAAACACACTGGCCAATTAAAAATTAAAAACCTTTGCTATATTTAAAGTATTCCTTATTTTTAAATGGTCAGCCAATCCCTTGTGAATATTGATCTTTCTAACTATACTATGTCTGCCATACCTTTGAATGAGACATACTGATTTCCTGTATATATTTTATACTTGTGTAGGCCCAGTTCCAGGAAAGGGCGACGTCAGTGATGAGGACGAGGAGAATGAATTCTTTGATGCATGCGAGGATGTTCAAGAGTTTATCACTGTACCAGCAGACCCCAAATATCACAGGTCTTTATTTACTGCCTCGCTCCTGTCATTTACTCACATCCCTCTCTGTCCCTTAACTCTCTTCTGTTATGAGTGTTACTGGACCTAAGTGTGTGTGTCCTCTGCCTTCCCTTCCCCTTCCTCCTGTCTCTCACTCTCTGGCTCTCTCATACGCTCTTTCCATTTCTCTCAGGAGATCCGGCAGCAATGTCAGTGGAATCAGTAGCGAGATGGGAATGGACGACGGGACGACGTCGGTAAGGCCTTTATGCACACTGGCAGATTATTAAAATTTTCTACTTTTTTTTTTTTTTTAAAGGAAGTCTCTTAAACTCACCAAGGCTCATTTATTTGACCAATAATATGGTAAAATCAGTGCTCGTACAGTTAATTGCATTTAGTTTTTGTTTATATAGTGTGTGTGTGTTTATTATATATATGTAAATATAAACGCATACATGTATATATTTGAGAAAAGTTGTTTAATATAAAATATAATAATATAAATGTGTATACATGTGTAAATATTTTCAAAATGTAAACTATATGGGTATTTATATATACATAATAAACATACACGGTACACATGTAAACAAAAAGCTTTATTTTGGATGTGATTTATCGCAGTTTATTGTTTGACAGCACTAGTTGTTAAATATTAGTATTATTTTTAAAAACATGATTAAAGATATTATTAATTTAAAGAATATATAGCATATTATAATGATTTCTGAAGGATCATGTGACTTTGAAGACTAAAGTATAATGATTTCTTTTGTTTAAATTAATGTAGCCTAAATGAGCATAAGGGATGACTTTCAAAAACATTAAAAATCATTAAATGATAAAGTCATTAGCCAAATCTGAGTCGATGTGCTGTCTAAATATCAAAAAACTGAATGAAATTCATGTTGTTGTTTTTTTTTGTAACCTCACACAGCTAGACGAGCAGTCTCTGGCGTCCAATCCCGAATCTCCGCAGTCCCAGGAAGTAGTGCCTGTGAGAAAAAGGCGAACCCGAATCCCGGATAAACCAAATTACTCTCTCAATCTGTGGAGCATCATGAAGAACTGTATCGGAAAAGAGCTCTCTAAAATCCCAATGCCTGTACGCCTCTCCGCATCTTTACAAGAATGCAGAACAGCCCAGATGGATTGCATTGGCTTTCAACAGATCCTTTCTATTCACAGGTGAACTTCAACGAGCCTCTGTCCATGCTTCAGCGTCTCTCTGAGGATCTGGAGTACTACGAGCTGCTGGACCGAGGCGCCAAGTGCCAGAGCTCTCTGGAGCAGATGTGCTACGTGGCAGCTTTCACCGTTTCCTCTTACTCCACTACAGTTCTTCGCACGGGCAAACCCTTCAACCCTCTGCTGGGAGAGACATTTGAGCTGGACCGTGTGCAGGAGAGCGGCTACAGGTCACTCTGTGAACAGGTGAGCCTCCGTTTATTCTAAGTTAGAGGAATTAGGGCGAGTTGTGTTTGATATTAATCCGTTCTTCCTCAGGTAAGCCATCACCCTCCGGCTGCGGCCCATCACGCGATCTCCGAGCGAGGCTGGACCCTGAGACAGGAGATCGCCCTGGCGAGCAAGTTCAGAGGAAAATATCTCTCCATCATGCCCCTGGGTAACTATTTATCTTATTTTGAGCCTTATCACAGTGTTCAGGTTTTAAAATAACATGCAGCTTTCATTCAGGAAAGAGTTTTTCTCATTAGTTCCTTTTCTTAAAATCAAACACATAAAAAAAGGAAGTGTAATGCAAAAAGCCCTATTAGAAACAATGTTAAGTGGAATAAAACTTGTTCAACTAACATTTGACAACCGCAGAGTGTTACAATACTGTTGGTCTTTATTTTTAAAAACTGTTTTATAATTTAATAAAACCTAAATCAAACTAAATGTTTTGCCTGAAGTCTGTGCCAGTGCTGTATTTGAAATAGATACTATATGGTTTTATAGTTTATTTAATGCAACAACATTCTGATATTTTTAATTGTGACTTAAATAGCAAATACTTTTTTTGATATGCCAATTTATATGTCTGTCTAAATTTTTTTTTTCATTCGATAAATGTTTGATAATTAATGAAATCATAAACATGTCCAATTAATATATGCATATTATTATATAAAAACTTCCAATTTAAAAAAACGCTCAAAATAATAGATATTAAATACTAGTTTGTTTTCTTGATGTTGTGTAACTATTAACCAGAACGGTCAAACATTTTTAAAGTATTAAATTAAAATCTTTGGGGCATTTAAAGTAAAGTCAACTGGGGTTTGGGTGAAAAAAAAAAACCGAATAAACTATGGATATTAGGGATGCTCATTTCGGTTATTTCTCATAACCGACAACCGATGCTCGTTAACCGATTATTAACCGGTTAACTGACAACATTATTTTAAATGAGAATTGAATTCAAAGGATAGCGCCTGT
>JAUCMT010000860.1:0-10408 GCA_032357475.1 Enteromius thamalakanensis | reverse complement strand
AGCTTCTGTGCGGCTCTCTTTCAGCAGCAGGGGGCGGCGGCACAGCACAGGTATGATAGATAAATAGAAAACCGCTTGGCTGCACAGATTATTATTTTTCCTCAAAATTCGTGTGGCGCCCCCCACGTGACAAGAAGAAATGCCGCTCAGGACGGCTGCCCTGTTCGCCCGTGCCTAGAACCGCCACTGCTCAAATGCAACAGTGTTTAATAAAATCAAAGTCAGGGTTACAGGGGTAGATCGCCGGCAGAAAACGTTATAGGAGACAAAGGCAGAGGCGGAATCGAAAAACAAAGCAAAAGGGCGAAATACAGTTTAACTGAGTCCTTGTGGAAGAAGCAGAGGGGAAGTCCTGGTCTGGGCAAAATCGACAACGGGTAATCCAATAAGCACAACAACAAAAAACTGGGAACACGAATGAAACGTAACAGGGAACAACGAACCGTGACCACATACAGACATTTCCGAGTTAAATACACTTGAATCTAGGTCAGTGGGAGGAGTTAGACAATGTGTTGCTGTGGTCAAGTAAAGTCAAGTCACTTTTATTTAGTGGTTTATCAGTGGTGACTGATGGGCGAGGTGTGAACACATGTGATGACACAGAAACATGAATGAAAGTCCAGGATGTAAACAGAATGAGTTTGTGTGACTGAGTCTAAGCATATAAACAGACAAAAAACACAGAAAGTTGGTTGGGCACTGGAGTGCCATCCCCAGAGCTGGGTAGGCACCTCCAGCTGACTGTGACAACTGTACTGCACTTAAGAATATAAAGTTAAACACGAATCTGTATTATTTAATAAGAAATAAACTGAAGTCTATATATTTATTAGTTTTATTTTGATAAACATGGTGACATGGTGTTGGCAATGTCTCAAGTCAGACAAAATTTCTAACCGTCATGCAATGCTTGAAGTCAGATGCTTCACATTAAGTTGTGCACACCTTCTGTGTGTTACATGTGTGAACACCGAATCTTTTCACCATAGGGTAGTTTGTTGTGCATTAACACAGTTGTGTGCTTGCCCTTCCCTAACCCAACAACTAACATATAAGCCGTTCTATTTTGAGTGAACAAAGTTTGAATTATGAACTATTTTTCAGCGTGCGTGAACCAGCAAGCACTGATGTATGTATTTCAATAATTCATCTTTATGATGTTTTATTCATTGGTCAGTTCTGCTGCTTTCTTCTGCAAGTCTACTTGTATGGAAATTATCTACAGGCATTGCTTGTGCCAGTGTTATGAATGGGTCCTTATTAATTTGAGGAATAAATTAAAATTAGTCAAAGGGAGTCAGTAAGTCTGTGATTTTTAGAATGTCACGTAATTAAGCAGAGTAAAAGGATTTGCTGTAATTTGAAGCCAATTAAAAATTAAAGCCATTTTATTCAGGCATAGTGCCAAAGTCTAATGTTAGGGGCTTCTGTTCAATTTTAGTGCCTAAGAAAACAAAGCAACACATTTTTTTTTTTTCTTAGTAAAGAAAGATCTAATTTTTACACTATACCACTGTCATCACTATAAAACGTAATAACTGTTCTGTTTGGTTTATTTGTTTGTTCGCCCAAATGTATAATATCCTGTTCAGCCAATAAATTCTTATCAAGGCAACTACAAATTACAGGATGAGATATTTTAATTTGTCAGCACTTCAGTCTTGCATATGAAAGGGATTTTTCAGAGTAATTAGCTCTTGTTATCATTGCTTCATACGGTATATGGACCTCATCAGTTAACACAGATAACAGCTGTTAGCATCACCTCATATCATCAACAAATTGATACATTTACATCCAGCAGCAGAGAAACTATATTACCACATAATTTATGCATGTTGCAATGGCAATTAGACAGAGGTGTTGTAAGAGAGTTCGGAAGCTTTGGACAGGGGATCCAGCGGAAACACCAACTCTGGTATGATTTGCTTGTAAATTGTTAGTTAATGCAAGTACCCTAAAATGCCTGCTCTTAGAGGTAATGATACAAGATATGTGGGCTCCTTCTTGAGATGAGACACTGAGTGGTTTATCCCAAAATGCCACACTTCACACCCTCATCATCAGGTAGTTGGCAAGAGATTCCGCAGCTATCAGGATACCAGAAATGGAAAAAGAAACAGGAGACGAGAGAGTAGAATGGAGCAGTGGAGTTGAAAGACGATTTGCGGTCAAAATTAAAGAGAGGTATAGTATAATAAGCAAAATAGAAATGTTTAGTTAATCTTTCAATGCATAATTCTAAAAGATACGTACTGAGAAAAACGTGAAAATATATATTCTCATGAAAAACATATAAAGTGGGGAAATATGTCTCTCTCCCCTCATTTGTAGAGCAGTCTGATCATAAAATGTCAAAGCGCTATACCACTACACTAATGAATTGTCATTGCAACTGTATAAAAATAAGTAAAACATTCTTACACAGACATTTGTGGTATTAAAATAATTATATTAAATGATCCACATTAACATAAACAAGCTATGCGTTATTTATCAAAATGTCTCTTCATCGGTTATGGTGCAGAAAACCTCTAGGAGCATGCAATTTAAAACCTGACAGCTCGGCTCATGATGACTGTTCAAGTCTGCTGTCAATCATTTTGAACCAATCACATGAGCCGAAAATGCAATGTGACTAATAACTTTAAAGCTTCAGGGAAACTACATGGAATCATTGCAATTCATTATAAGCAGCTTGATTTTTCATAAAGTTGCTTATAAATTTGGTAGTCGTGTGTTGCAGGTTTTTGGCCTTTTATTTGGGCTTGCAAGTGCCCACTAATTGCAGTTGTCAAATATCCCCACCTACTGTTCTTCCCACATTATACATGATGTCATTATCAATCTCCATCCTTTATCTTTTTCCCTAAGGTTCTTCAGCTCCTCTCCTCTCCTAAATGCATGCTGTTTTCTTTTTAATAAGTGTTTTTTTGTTTTGTTTTTGTTTAGATAAGTAGTTGTATCATATGTGAAGAATTTTTTGTATTATTATTATTTATTCTTTTTTTTTTAAAAAAAGGTAATTTCTTTAGTTTTATTTTGATGAGACAATAAGCTTATTGTAGGGTTTTCTGAGAGAACCAGGTTGCTTGTTTTTATAGGTGTTAGTGACTACAAGCTGTGACAGGAGAAAATATGCTGATTTATTTACATTTTCAAGTCTCTAAAGACAAAATTAGGCATGAATATTGCTTACAAAAACTATTTCATCAGAATACACTGATATTTCTGAATGAATGTCAATGGAGTAAGAGGCTCTTTGTATCCAGATGGTTAGTTGCGTCATCTACCAAATGGGGCCATGCTACTGCAAGTGGCAACAACTTGAACCCTTGTGCTTACAAGTGCCATTTCTCCAGTCAAAGGAACTGTATTTACAATTGGTTTAATTAGTACTTTGTGATTTTTCATTACTATACAGTATGCCTATCAAACATGTCAATTATATAACTGAAACGTATAATAAACTTAAATTCAACCCTGTTGTGCTGGTTTGGACAACATTTATTTATTGAAGTTGATATGTGTTAATTTCATAAATAATTTACATTTTTGTCAATGAATGCGTTAAGAACTGTCAATTTGTTGAAAATCTACTGAATCATTTCACCATTTCCATTTGTTCTCATGCACGAATTGTCAAGTGCATGTCTTGCCACTGTAAGTGTACATGATCAGAACACTCTTAAGCTAAAACTAGATAATCTTGCCAGCTCTTCCAAAGAGCGGAACCACCTGATTGAGTGATCAGAAAAACAAAAGTTGTAACCGTTTTGTAATTAACTAAGACATGGCTAGGGTGTTTGTGTATAATAAATATATATATATATATTTTTTTTTTATTATTAATTTTTTTTTACAGATGGTAGGTTTTATTCAGTTCATTAATGTCAAGTTTGGATATCACAAGTTACCAATGTTTGAAATGAACTTAATTACAGATGTTTGCTACCAGACACTTCCCCTGACTTGTGTCATAACCTTGCATGAATAGATTTATAACAAAATTATTATTTAAAAAAGTAGGATAATCCTTATTTTGCCCACAAATCATTTAAGAGGTTGTGGTTCTGAATACCTATTAACTAGTGACCACATTTATCCAGGATTTTTATTTTATCTCCTAATGAAGTAAACACTATTTGGATGATCAGAGAGTATAATGATGCTGATGAGAGCTAAAAAATGCAAAGAGCATCCTTGGGGTTTAATTACACTAACTATTACCTCTGACATAGTTCTTGAAATAATAAAGAAAGTATTGAATTATTTCTTAAATACTAACATATATATATAATGTATTAAATACACTGCTCTGCTATTTAAAAGAAAAATAACCACTCCTCCTAATAAAAGAGGAGCCTAGCTATTTAAATCAATAAGCGCACATACTGAAGGACAAGCCGCTGAAGTTTGTGATGTGTAATGCGTCTTTGTGAGGTAGTGGTTGAGGCGCAGCAGTTATTGCTTTGGGGAATGTGTGGTTTCATAATTAATGTTCAGGCACGCTGTTATTGCTAAAGTATATAACAAATAAATGATTTGTACTGGGAAAAAATAGTTTTGTATCATCAGCAGATGTTAATGTGTGTTTCATGCTGTTTATCACGCTTCGTTATTAATTTAAGGAAAAAGCAAAACAAGACAACATAACGTTAACATGGATTGTTTCTTACCTTTTGGTCGAGTGGGTTTAAATTTTTCAATTATTGACGCATTGCTACAGGTGCCGTTAACTTCCAACGCAGAGCTGTTCAGGCTGGAATTGTCTGGAGTTCTTGGACATTCCCAAATCGGGATCTGAGTTTCATTAATTTTCGGTAAATCCATAGCCACGCAAAAAAAAACTGATAGGAAGATAGGTTTCTAAACCAATTAAAAACTATTTCTTAACGATATTGAGTATATTTTAAGAAAGGCATATACACATTTAAAGGTTATATATTAAAACGCGGTATGATAATCTGCGCAGCCATTGCCCGCATCTGCGCGCGCGTCTGTGAGAGAATGCCTGTGCGCGTGAAACTGGTCACTGGAAAGCGCGCTGTAGCTCTGATGAGCGTGCAGCGTGGGTAGACAGTTTTTTAAGAGTGTTGGCACACAGGGTGGGGTGATTATAGAGAGGGAGGGAGAATGAGAATTACAAGAGCAACACACTCACGGACGGTGCTCTTCAGGCGCTAACGGCTCTTGGATAAAGGAATGTAAGTCTCCCTCTAGTGGATTTTCTGTGTTATTGCCTGTCAGTCATCAAAAGAGTGAGAAAGTAGAGGAAAGACGAAAAAAGAAACCAAGGCTGCTTCAGAGCTGTCATGAGGTTAAAATTTCTCACTCACATTGTTGTTTTCCTGTGTGTGTGAGACAGAGGGGTGGATGTAGTAAATCATCGTGCAGATTTGAGTTAACATATAATATGCTTTATTTAACAAATAAGTCTATAGTACGTCTACTTTTATGCAGGCAAATGTGCATAAACTATCAAAACATGGTTGGTTTGTTTATTTCCAAAGTAAAAAATAAAGGACAACGAATGAGAATACACACACACATGCTAGCAAAGCTAACAACATTTTGGCTACATTGGGTTAAATGAAAATATAATACATCTTATGTATTACATAAGACTATGAAAGAAATTCTAATGTAGTTAGATTTTTTCTCAGAATGCAGTGTGCCCTTTTTAAAACTGGTGTGGTGTGATGTTAGTGGTTGTGCTTGGCAGGGTTCGTTAAAATGTTGTCAGATACTTTCCAGGTTGGATGTTGAACCCCCTGCCATTTCCGTCTGTCCTTGATGGGAGTTTTCAACTTGAACTGATGTGCAATGGATGGGAAGGAAATCCAAAGGAAATGCAATGGATGGGAAGTGCAATGGAAAGACATAAAAAAATACAATTATTATCCAAGTGCAATGTATCAGTTAGTCAACATTCAAATATCTGAAAGTTTAAATCAATCCATAAATAAATTAATAAATAAATACTGGTAAATTACACTTTCAAAAAGTATAATATAATATAAAAAATATATAATATAATATAATATAATAATGACACTGCATTGCAACCAAAATTATAATGAGAGGCCAGGATTACTAATTGGTGTATTAAAAAATCATATTAACCAAAGTCTTATATCTGCATTATTTTTCATGAGACGTCAATTAAATTGAACTTTTTAAATACTCTTATACACTGATTTAAATTATATATATATATATATATCAATTGGGCCTTTTTCTAGATGTAAATAAAAAGTATTTACTCGCAAAATTAAAACGATGCAAGTCATTATCAGCGCATATATGCCCATGACTCCTGTCACCACTTCAAGAGCCAGGTGTTCATGTTGACAGCCAGGACGGATTTCATCTGGTCTCCCTGCGGAAACACACACACACACACACACATATTGGGCTTCCATGTTTTATGAGGGCAGTCCACAGACATAATGGCTTTAACAATAGAAACTGTATATCCCTACCATTTACCCATCAAACACAACTTTGTACATTTTTAGAAAACTTTATTCTCTATGATTTACAAGCTAGTTTCCTCAGGGGAACCAAGAAAAATGTCTCCACAAGGACAAGGATTTTGGATACCGCTAACTTTGTCTCCATAACATAGGGCATAGTTCAACTACACAAACACACACACACTGGGTTTCCATGTTTTATGGGGACTTTCCACAGACATAATCATTTTCATATTGTACCTTTGTAATGTAACTTTTTATACTACGGGGCAATTGAATTCTTGAATATTATTTAAGGACAAAAGCCAAATAGCCAAAACCAAAACTGGCCAGACAAATAAATATAGCAATCGATATGATAAAAACGACAGCTCATTTCCATATTTTGCCACAAACATCAACTTGAAAACAAAGATTTACAAAAAAGAATTTAAAGTTTCACTATTAGCCGAACATTTTTCAGAGATGCACAGGCTTGGAGGTAATTCATTCTCTCGCTCTCTCTTTCTCTCTCACACACACACACACATATATATATATATATATATATAATTAGTTATTAACTGCATTAGCCTGCTATCAGTGACTCAGGTTTACATTACTAGGTCTAAAATTACTTTTTGGAAAGAAATAATACTCACAATAGCGTTTTAAGTACCAAAAATGAACAAATTCCTTGAAATATATCATCTGATCGATTTTTTGAGGTCTGGCAACCATAGTATAAGCGGAATAATTGAAACTGGACCATTGAATTATTCGAAAAATAATGCACACCCGAGGTGTAACGGCCACACCACATCGGATGTTCATTATTTTTCTAATAATTCAACGGCCTGTCATCAATTATCTCTTACATATTCCATCCCCTAGCATTTTATTTATTCTATGCATACTATATTCTAATTTGGGGAATACAAAACGTTTTATAAATCTTGATTAACTGTACTCACAAAGCAGGGAATAACTGAACTAGGCTCACACCGAGAGAAAAAGAGTGGTGCAAAATATAACTTTACATTAACCAAAGCACAAATAATAATATATATTGCAACTTGCTGTTTAAATATTGCCAGTTGATTAATGCTGTTTAACGACAGTGTTTCAAGACAAGCATAGTTCACATACCTTCAACCAAAACAATAGTTTGTGGTTTGTGATCCATCTTCCGATATGGAGGAGGAAAATATCTAGAGGCCTCACAAGTGTACAGGGCTGTAGAATTCATAGTTACGCTGGTTAGGATATAACTGGTGCTGTTAGTTGTATCATTAGCTTGGAAACTGACAAATAAATTTTTCCACAGGATTTTGTCATCTTTGCTGATGGATGTTTTATTGATTTTGACTTGAAAGATCTTTTCTGTGCCTTTATATAAAGTGAAGTCCATTTCTGATGCACTTAAAATGGGGCAGGGTATGGTAACACTGCTTTTCAATGCCACGTGTTGAACTGGTGGTAGATTAGCTGCCGTGCAGAGGAGACAAAACATAAATAACTTCTTAAAACACAGTTGCTTAATACACAGGTTTTGTCTTTGGTACAATAAATACTTATTTTACATTATTTACTTTGTCTGTAGTTCATGCACAAATCACCATGGTCAACCAAGTTAGCAAAAAGGACGGCATCTGTTATGAACTTCTTTTTTTTACTGTTCTGGATCAGAACAGTAAATTATACTTGTTTTCTTTTTAATTGTCTGGGGTCTGAGTACCTTTATGTAAAATGAATGTGCACAGGCACTTTACTATATACCTAACTTACGAAAATAAAAACCAAGCTGAAAAAGAACGTCCTTAATTTCACAATTAATTTTTGCCTGTACAAGTGGAGAAATGTTGTCATAGAGACAAAGTTTCTCTGAACAAATTGCTTTGAACTTCGCTTTGGAAAAAAGACAGAAAAAGGAAAGAGTGAATCATCCTTCTGCAGAATGATTAACTCACTCATTTTCTACTGTCAGCATATCAGTGCAAAACATGAAACTGTTTGTGTACTCTGTTGTATTTTGCAGCTTAGCAAATGAGATGTTTGTGGATAAGTTGGTTTAAATGAGTCTGACTGCACAGTATTTCACTTAACAAACCTCATTTCATCGGTTAGACAGGATTTGGATTTATACACTGGCACCAAAGTGTAAAATTTCCTGAATCCTTTTTTTACTTATAAGTATGTAAAAATTATAAATGCCATCTGTTTATGGCCTATTATGAGTTTTTATTGTATATATATTTTCTACATATAACAATTTATTTATATTTGACCCCTATAAAGGCATTCCCACATTTCTGTCATCCCACATGTTTTGCCAATATGTAAACAATCAACTCTTACAGTATCTTGTTACTTTATATATTTAACAATTTTAACATAATATACACATTCTGACATTATTTCTTCTAATAAAGATTTCATATCATAATTAAGAATGTATACTTGTGTTTGGTGTAATCTCAACCTCATAAAATGTTTTTTCCAAATGCCCAATAAAACAAACTAAAAATATCTTAATTCTCATATAATCATAAAATTGTTATTAAATTTTCAAATGTGCAGTGCCTTGTTTTGCTGTCTCCAGGCCTCCAGGCCTCTTGACTTTTAAAAAATGTAAAAATCAGATTTAATAAGGTCAATTCAAATTCAAATAAGTTTTAATAAGGTTTTAATAAGGTCAATTCAAATAAGTCAACCTGTATTTTATATGCTTTTTAATCTAATCAATTAAAAATTATTTAAAATGACTAAATCAGCCTTAACACGTTAGGTTACACAAACAAAAGTTAAACGTTTAAAGTAAATTAAAAAAAATAATAAGATCTTACCATTGCATATGCTCTGTGTTTCAGATCGGCTGCTATGTAAGAGACAGAGACTTAAGAGGGTCACAGATGTCCTAAAAATCTCCATCTGTGGTATTCTTAGTCTTCACACAATAGAAATGCTGTTGAAAATGGCAGTACTGCTGCCTTACGTTTTGGTATTGTTTTTCAAGTACGGAGTGCTTGTATGGCAAATTCAGCCTTCAGCGTAACAGAAGAACACTGCACGAGCAAAACAGGAAGTTTCCATTCTCTCCTTGCACCCTTTGTGGTTGATGTTATTTGCATGTTAAGGTTTCATAAAGAGTGTCTGTTACCGTTCTAATGGCATCATACAGTAGCTGGTGTTCCCTCAATGAGGGCAGGCAAAGGAGACCCCTGTGGGGGTTTTCTAGTAAATGAGTCTGTTTGAAGAGTTGTCGGGTGGGTTATCTAGGGTTAAAGTGGTTTTGTACTTGAGAGTAACTGATGCAGAAAAAGAAAGAGAGGTATGGAGATTGAAGGAGCTCTTCAATGGTAAAATGGCAGAAATCTTTGATCAGAAAAAACATGCTTGCAGTTTAATAAACTGTCACTGACATCACTAACACGTGATGGACAGGAAAATGCCTTTATGCTGTTTTAATGTAAATCGTCTTGTTTCCTGTTTTTAATCTAAAACTGTTAGCACGTCAGAACCAGTGCACTTTCTGATCTCTATGGCAACTGATTCACACTGAAACCATCCCCAACCCACGACACTGATGATGATGATTTCTGTGCATTCTGCTTTTTCCTTGACGGAAGGAAAGATTCTGATTAACCGTATTTCTTCTTTTATTATTCATGAGACGAGAACACATGCAAATAATGAGGTTTTGTGGTTGTCTTTATATTTAGACCTAAAACTAGAACTGGTTTCAGACCCCTACATGCACTAGCACCCCCTTAAACATACTTCCTGCACAAACCACAAAACGTGATAACATTTACAGAGCCTCCCATTCATGAAAGTGTGTGTGTGAGTACATACTGTACTGTGTGTACTGTATCTATCTACAGTATCTATCTATCTATCTATCTATCTATCTATCTATCTATCTATCTATCTATCTATCTATCTAT
>JAUCMT010000859.1:0-10412 GCA_032357475.1 Enteromius thamalakanensis | reverse complement strand
TGTTTGTCTTTTTCTCTTTTTGTATTCCCTGTTGGTGATCCCAATTTATGTACACCCTGCATATTCAAATAAAAAAATAAAATAAAAAATAATACATAAAAAAAAACATATTATTAGTAGTAGTATTAAAAGCGAACGAAAATCCATAATAATTATAATAGCCTAATAACATCAACAACAAACAAAATAAAATAATAATAACTTCTAAAAAAACTTCTAAACGTAACATTTTTTTCCTCTCTCTCTCTTATGTTTTTATTATTGTATGTATGTATGCTGACAGGGCGCGTTAAATTAGTTTTCTCTCACTGCTAGGTTCTTCCACACGTGTATGCGCATTCAAACATGTCCTCGCGTCCTACAGCGTGAAGTTCTGACAGGCTGCTCTTAAAAGTAGCTAGTAGGCGTTCATGCACACCCGAGTCTCCTCAAATAGGAGCGCAGGCGGAACATGTGACCGACTCTGGACATTCACTGGCTTCTAGAAGGGGGCGGCGAAGCCGTGACGCAAGCCGAGCGCTCGTACTTATGCACGCGGACACCAGAGTTTCGATAGAGAGCTACGAGGACTTTAACACCTGCCCGAGAGACAGCCAGACTTTTAGATATACGCGCTGGTTGCGCGAGAAAGTGTGCGACTGCGCGTGAAAAGTTACGCTTTTTGAGGACTGCCAAGGATCTAGGAAGGGATCTGCCGATTGAGATTGACTTTAAGTTTTGCTGCGTCCATGTCTGACATGTACAACCTGGACTCACAGTGCGTAACACCACCATGCAACATGAGCTGGGCTATGGAGCCTGCCAACTTCTATGACAATAAGGTCATGCCAGGGACTGTCAAATCCGGGGGAGAGCACGGCATGTCCGAGGACAATAACAACAACAATAATAACAGCGGCAGCAGCAGCAGCATGATGGAGCTCAGCAACGCGCCTGCCATCTACGATGATGAGAGCGCCATCGACTTCAGCGCCTACATCGAGTCTATGTCCACAGTTCCTTTGGAGATCTGCAACGACGAGCTCTTTGCAGACTTGTTCAACAACACCGTAAAGCAAGAAAAGCCAGACTTTTACCTGCCGAGCGCCTTTGCGCAAAAGAGCGCGGAGAGGCTGCAGCAGCAGGATGGGGGCTTTGGCAAGGGCGCGTTTTGCGCACCGATAAAGAAGGAGGCGGACTGGAGCGACAGCGAACTGTCCTCATCCTTACCATCTCAGATCGAAACGTGCGCGCAGACGACCGTGAGCCTCATGCACACGGGTCAGCCGACACCTCCCACCACACCCGAGCCAGAGCCCGTCACCCACAGGAGGCTGGGAAGGGAAAAGGGCAAGAAGTCTGTCGACAGGCACAGTCCGGAGTATCGGCAGCGGCGCGAAAGGAACAACATCGCCGTGCGTAAAAGCAGGGACAAGGCGAAGCTGCGCAACTTGGAGATGCAGGAGAAGATGATCGAGCTGGGCGCCGAGAACGAGCGTCTGCACAAAACCATCGATCAGCTGACGAGAGAACTCAGCAGCCTCAGAAACTTCTTCAAACACACGCCAGACACTTCGTTTGGGACTGCGGCGCGCGCGGCTGTTGACAGTCGGTGACGCACGTCGGGGAAAGAGCGAGAGCGCGCGCTCCCCCAAAAAAATCTTGCCAAAAACATACCTCAGTGAACTTGAATTACTATGTTCTTCTGTAGCAGACGTGCATTAAGTTACACATCGGATGATGGACTTTGGCACCGCACGGTGTCGTCGTGATTATTTTTGTGAATGTTTTTGTATTCTAAATTATTACAGAAAAAAACTTCATATGTTTTTATGGTACCTGTTTTATAATTCCCAAAAACTTCGTATTAATGCCAGAGCATGTTTGAAATTGTACAGTGTGTACAAATGTATAATAAAACGACGTGAAAAAGATCCATGTGAACTCGCATGTGTTCGGGGGGCGGGTCTGAGGGGGCGTGGTCTGTTGAAAGGTGTAGCTGTCAATCAGCTAGACGGGATCGCGAGTATATAGATTTTTAAATTAATACTTTAACAAAAATCAGGTGGGTTGCAAGGAACAGCAGCTTCAGTTTTAAAAGTTTAATAGAGCAAATGTTTGATTAATTTACCAAACCTCAAATGTAAATTCAGATGTTGCTTTTGCTTTTTAATGAGGGATAGATCTACAAGGTTAAAGTTTTAAGAACTTGAATTGATGCAACAGGTGAATACAACAGCAGTAGCACTTGATCCTAGTTTACAGTCATAATAGAATCAGTACAATGGCGTGAATAATAATTAAACATTAATAATCATAGTTTTATTGCTATTTATGTATTCTCACTAGTCAAATAATAATAGGAATAAAGTCAATAACTTGCATACTAGTTATTAGACACTTAAAGTACTTCAAATAGAAATTATATTGATTTATAATGAAAAAGATATAATCGGTTATTTAGTGGCATAAAACTTTTATTCACAGTGAATACAGGCATCCAGCTGTCATAGAGAGCAATAAATCTATTCATGCACAAATATTTTTAACACCACCGTAATGTAGATGCTATCATTTGACAACAAAACAATCTTTTATCAGCTGATCCTGGACATCATATGAGCATCTTTCATACTAATTTCATTAGTTCTGGTTTCAGAATACTCCCTCTGGTAAAGATATCCCAGCACAGTACACTTCTTTTGGTTTATTTACATGTCTATGAGACGTGTGCTAGTCAGTGCAGGTCACACTCCTCCAAACCCATCCAGACACTGGGACTTCTGTTGACCACGTGGACCAAGACGCTGAGAGGACCGATCTCCGACCCTAGAACATTTTCCACGCTGTAACCCTGTCGAACAAAACAAACAAACAAATAACTTGACTTACACTAAACGACTGACACTGCTGGTATAGAAGCTTACCTCGGTACAGCTTGTTGAGTTTAAAAGAGATTGAATGGTCTTTTGCTGCAACTGAAACACATGAATGCATTAATATCATCCTTTGATTCATACATCGTGGCAGGAATATGAAAAAAACTGCATGAAGCATTAATATAACTCACAGACCACCCTGGAAATCATTTAAACTTTGAATGCCTCAGGAAGCCAACCCTGTCTGACCTCGTCTACTCAAGCATCTTGAGACATTTTTGCTTGAAAATAATGTTACAGGCTTCTTTTGCACAGTGAAAATTAAATGCATTCTAAAAAATCGTATTAATGTACACTTAAGACTAAGATTTTTTGATTAACAAACAAATCAAAATAACAATAAAAGACAAAAGCAAGACAGGTGTTGACTATTTATTTTATTTTTTGATTAACATTGAAGTTTATTTAGTTTAAGATCTGAACATATAAACTTTCCCTTATGCCTTATCATTTACTTAGTGGTCACAAACTTTATTCCGACTCTTTTCTGATAACGTATGAGAGATCTTGTTAAATCTGTTCCATAATATATCACCCTCCACTTTCACTGAAATTTCCAGGAAATCAATCAGAAAGGAGATAAACACCAGATGAAAAACATGCATTTCTGCACGTGTGATAAAATCATGCTAGCTTCTGTTTTTCGAGTGTTTATGATCATCATTTTAGTGTCATGTGAGTTATAGATACTGATAGAGTTTGTTCAAGAACGAAGAATTGAACGAATCAAAACAAAACCTTAAGTGGTCCTGTATCAGCCCACAATATATATGTACATTAATAAAAGGCTTCTATGACACTAATTATGATGTGATAATGTGAAAAATAGCATTCATATTATCATCATGTGCAAATAAGTACTTCATTATTTAAAAGGCAATGTATGTATATATCTAGTATATTAATGTTTAATGTATTGCCTTTAATTTATCAACTAGTTGCTTGTTATTAACATTGGTTGCTTATTAGTACTTAAAAAGCACATATTCTGCATGATCATATTCTACACACCTAATCCTACCCAATATCTAAACTTTACAGCTACGTTACGAATTATAAATAAGTAGAAAATTTTAGTTGATTGAGTATATTTAGGGAAAGTCGAGTTAATGATTTGTTAATGATGCGAATTGGACCTCAAAATAAAGCGTGACCCATTTTCTATAACAGTAATGGTATCCATTTAAAATATTGCAAATTATTTAAACTTTAATAAATGTATATATCATAAAAATGTTGAATTGAAAAAATGATTTATTGTACTAAGTGTGCAGTAATTTATGCTTTAAAAAATAAATATTGTTTTCTATAACAGCAATCAAAAGCTGATGTCACTTAAATTAATGCAAATTACTATATAAAGTATAAATATTTGCTGAATTGTTTTTTATGCTTTTTTTGTAAACCTGGACATGAATTGTCTGTAAATAGTAGTTATATAATTAAAATTAAATTAATGTGAATTATTTAAACTGTAAATTATTTATACAGCACAAAAATGTCTGTTGTATTACGTTTAACTTATTTTATTAAAAAATAATAAAACCTGGACCTGATTTTATAGTAGCAAAAATTTTTATCTGATTTCATGTCTCAAAATATCCTGCTTTATTTAATTTATTTTCTTTTTAAAAAGCCTGATTTGTCTGTAATAGAGTAATTAAAATAAAAAAAACCCATCAAAAATAAACAAAAAAATCATTCAAAGCAGTGGAAGTTATTTAGGCTTAATTGCATTTCATTTATTCTATTTTTAATAAAAACTGGATGTGTACGTAATGAAAATTGAACACCATTTAAATTACTGCAAATTATTATGTGCTTAATTTTTTTAACAGTGGTCAAATATTTACAGCAGACAATTCTTTCTTTTTTTACATGACTAGATGTTTTTGTGGACGGTGGGAATGTTGAACATTTTGACGCGCAGCAGCTAAAAGCATCTCACCTTGATTTTGACGGTGCAGTGGCTCAGTGAAGAGCAGCTCAGAAACACCTCCAGCTGCATCTTTGTGGTGGGTTCATCCATCACTGCTCCACATGCTGAACAGAGGAATCCTCTACTAGAAACCAGCACATCAACACACATGCTAGTTTTATTGCTGTTTTTCAAATGGTTGTTGTGTCTTTTTCAGTTTGAGAGCTCAAAGGCACCATGATTCATCGCTTCAGCTTTACTCTTACACAGGAATGAGAAAACAATTCAGCCACGCGGTGGGTTGTGATTAAACACAGCGAAATGTCTTACGCATTACCTCTGAACCCACACGGGTCAACTACCTTACAAACATAAGACATGCATTTAGCATTCCAGGACAGCTGCATTACTGTGTTTATTGTATTTGGCAGAGGATTTTATTCAAAGGGTGAAAAAAATCATCTGTAGTGAATGGGTGCCGTCAGAATGAGTTCAATCAGCTGATAAAAGCATCACATTGTTTGAAATGAAAAGTGTGTTAGCAGTTTGTGTTAACAACCATCCTATAATGAAAAATGTATAAATCTAGCCGTCTGACCGTGTGACGTCACATGGTCTGGGATTGTTGATTGACAGCACCCTAGATCTACCTTAATGTGTTTATGTTCGCACGAATCATTCATGATCCAGCCTCACCTACAGAAGCAGTGAGTATAATGTCTTTTAATGAATCTTTGCAAATCTTTTCTTAATAATGTGCTAATTAGCAAGTTTCACTAGGAATACAGCTAAAAAAAAGATCCTCCGAGAGCGCCTCAGAAAAGAGGGGCGGAGTCAGTGGAGCTCGGTAAGATTTAAAGGGAAAGTACACAGAACAGAGTGATTTCTAAAGAGCTGTTTATACTTTCTATTAAGACCCTAAATAATCATATTAGCTAGTGGAAAACTGGGTTTGTATGACCCCTTTAAAGTTAAGACTTTTCAAAGTAAAGAAGAAAAAATTCAATACTGAAATTGATCAAGCCTTAAGAGGAAGATGTACTGCTTGTTAGCCATTTTAACAGAATGCCTGTCATAAATTTTAATGTGCGTTTGAAAGAGTGAAATGGGAACCATTCAGAAAAAAACAAATCTATAAAAAAGAGAAGGATCTTCTGGGACCAGTGAGGGCTTGGTAACAATCTTTAACACAGACACACACACACTCCTACCCACACTGTGTTAAATAAATAAGTAGCTCCTGTCAAAAGAAAGGGAACATGATAAATCCACACCAGTAAACAGCGAGAGAGATGGGCTGGTCTCTTCGTGAGTATTTGCATGTTAATGTGATCACCCAGGACATTCAAGTCCCTGGATAACCAGAGCTTGTTTTCTGCTGGACGTGTATTTCACCTGCTACATTAATGCAACAAAAAAAACTAGTTATGTGAGTTTCCACTGCTTTGCTGTCTACTGTGACGTCTGCATAGGGCAATATCCCAACTGACTGATTCAAAATAACACTGTGTATCACACAAATATTGGGTAAAATAAAATCGTTTCTTTTATTTGAGATTGTTATGCATTCTGGTCATTGTCGTCTTAACAAAGAGCACATGCAATGCTGCTTTAAATTTGATAAATTTAAAGAAAACAACATAATTTGGAGCATGTGCCCCAACATAATATCCTACAGTAGGACAATATGATGTGCAGCTCACTAGATTTCAGCCACGGTTTAGTATGATTTGGGGGGATTTATAGACCATTTCTTGATTGGTTCTTGATTCATCTTGATTGTTTTTTGTTTGTTTGTCTTTACATAAATCTATTACTCCTGCCAAATGATTTTAGTTATAGTCTACTGGAGTAAATAACAGACATTTTCATTTTTGGGTTCAGTACACCATAAAGACCCCATTATATGCCACACCAAATTTCATATTTACATGAAGTAATTTAGCAGACTCTCTAAAGTAGCTAAAAACGTCTGTCAGGGGAGAAGAATAGTTGAATTAATTAGGTAATTTTTTTTTCTTCGCGCAAAAAAAAAAAAGTATTCTCGTAGCGTCTCAAAACTAAAGTTGAGCCACTGATGTAACATGGACTGTTTTATCAATGTTTTTACTATGATTCTGGGATCATTTCAGTTGTATTGCTGTCTATGGATATCTTAATCTGTGAATGAAAGTCTTACGGGATTGGAATGACATGAAAGTAATTAATGGTAATTTTTATTATGGAGTAAACTAACCCTTTAATAACCTTATTGTCCTTGGTGTGAACAAACCTTTAAATGTACAGTACTGTAAACACCATATTAAATTTGTCTGTTTCAGAATAGATTTTCTAATTTTCCATCACGACCAATGAGTTCTCTGCAGTCTGTGTGGTTTTTGTTCAAAGCCTGGTGTGAACTGCTAGTTCTGACATACAGGGTGATTTGTCTGATTTGAAGCAGATTCATTGAGTTATCTGTCTGGCTCCGGGGCTTTTTGTGTTGCCGTAAAGAGGAACATGAAAGGGATCTCCTCTTTCTCTCTATTTTTTTCTTTGGAGGATTTATCTGCGTTTGTATCAGTAGCTGCTTGTTTGAATACTGCTGTGGTAAACTGTTTTTTTTTACACATTTTTCTTTAATTAACTAAATGAACAGGTCTGAACACAAACATCACTCTTTAAGAAGCCAAAATACCAATAGCCAAATAAATGACAGCCAGCAGCTGTAAATCAGTTTGTTAATCATCATAAGCGATGGCCGTGTCAGATGTGATCAGTGTGGCCACAGCTGATTTTACACAGCTCATAAAAACAAGCTGGCTTGTAAAAAATGATGGTAAAATTCGGTCCTGAAAGAACATGGAGGTTTTATAAGCTTGCAAGGTTTCATAACACTTTTATCATCACCTGGGCTGACTCATAAGACTAACTAAAATCTAAACCTATATGTTAGTAATCTCTCCAGGGCTATTTTTAACGCCCACCTGCTTTGAAATGATTGTAAGCTGTGTTCTGCAACATTGTAGCTGGGTGAAGATGTTAATTAGTTGGAAAATTATTTTGAACCAGCAGAAAATCAGCTACTATCACAGGAAACAAAGCGAGGTTAGAAAAATGTCACGGGAACATTTCTAAAACCTTAAAAATGTTCCAATTAGAATGTCCCTATAAGGTTATAAAAACTATTCTTAGAACATTCTGCTAGGCATACTTTTCGACCCAGAATATGGCTATGGATGAATGCCGTTGCCAATCAATCAATCAATCACTTCTATTTATATAGCGCTTTTAACAATACAGATTGTAGCAAAGCAATAAACATTATCAAATAGGAGAACAGAGTGATGGTAATGTATAAAGACAAGAATTAAACTATTTATTTATCAAATGCAGAGACGGTCTCTGTAATCAAAACAATGATAGTCACTGGAAATCAGGTGTCCCCAACTAAGCAAGCCAGAGGCGACAGCGGCAAGGAACCAGAACCCTATCCATGAGAGAATGGAGAACAAAATGCTTGGGAGAACCAGGCTTAGTTGGGTCCAGTTCTCCTCTGGCCGGACGCCCAGCACCTAATATCCATTTCAATTTTAAGCACATTTGAGATTGTTTAAAGGACTTATAGTGTGTGTGTGTGCATTTGGTTCCGCCGATCTGTCCACGGAACTCATCTAGGTGTTCTTGTCTCAGATGAAGATCATCTCTTTGTGCTGGTACACCATCTGATCTGGATTTGGACTGAGGAACAGAATAAGAGAGAGACAGACTTATATTGAAGTTCTCTTTACGATGTAACAAGTACATTGTATTGCTCCGATATACTTCAAACAAAGTTTTTTTTAGTTTGAGGGCAAAAAGAAGTTGGAAACAGCCAAGTGACGGTATTCTGTTTCCAAACACTCTGACACCCCTGCACTGCTGGAGGTGGGGTGTAGATGAATGTAAACATGACGCGACGCTTACACGTAGCCTATACATTAAATTAAAAACAAAGGTTTATATACTGTATACCTTTGAAAAAAAAAACAATGACAACAGGGGCAGTTATGGTGTAATATTTAATTGCTTGCTACCTTCCTTTTGTTCTTTTCATGGCTTAAAACTTGCGTCTGGTGTTTCTGAGTCGTTTACACAAGCCTCGTTGTAATCTCTCTGGAATTAATTGCTTTCGCCAAACTTTTACAGTCTCTCGCGAGCGATCGCCCAGCTTAGCTATATATAAACGTGACTGGAGATGTTGCTCCCTTGCCTGACCTTGGTTGTATAACAAACGATCCTGGGAAAAAAAATGCGCTCAAAGAAGGTGGTAGCTCAAAGTTGATTAGGAGCCAAAACGAACTCCCAAAAAAGTTTACTTTGGTCAGCCAAAATGAACTCAAAACGAACTGAAGAAACTTTTCATGTTTGTTTTCTGTAACTTACAGTAAAGGAGAAATAAACTGCGTATAATCTGAAAGTTTTAGATCCCGTAAGTTTTTCCGATGGATCCACTCCCCCATCAGTTTTGTTCTGCGCGCGCGATTCAAATGCTCCGCCCTCCACCCAAAAGCTGCTGGCGGCTAATGAAGGTTTAAAGAAAAAACTCGTGGCCCGGGCTCTTGTCGTGTCAGAAAACGTATATCACCATCTTTAATATTACTTCATCTGAGAGCTGCTGTGAGAACAAGACATTTTGAGACTCGCATGAAAATTAATTACGGTTGTCAATCCCAAATGCAGGACTGACAACCGTATTTTGCCTCTGTGTGAATGTGAAAAAATCAATGTTATCTGATAGTTTGATTTTCAGGGAATGAATTAACTTAATATTAAAATCAATATTAATTTCTATACTAATAGTCTACATTTTAATATTTGAAGCAGCTAGTATTTCCTGTAAGGTTTTGACCATGATCCGTTCCCGGGGTGAGATGCAAAGTTCTGCAGTTCAGTTTAAAGGCTACTTGTTTTCTTGGAGAGATGGACATGTATTGCTTAGGTTCTGCTCTACAGGAGGGCAGATGATGTTTCTAGGGTTGTCGATAAACAGCTCACATCCTTGAACGTGTGAAAGTGTGTGTAGCCTGTGTGTGTGAGAGAGAGAAAGACAGAAAAGGATCCACATGTAAACGAGTGTGTTCTGAATATTATCTTTCAGAGAGAACACAGACAGTATAGATTTTCTTTAACTAGTGGCCTATTGTTTTCCTCTATTAAGATTCAGAGCTGCTGGTTAATAATAAAGCTCTACTGTCCTCTAGTGTTGAGCGCTGAAAAGTCTGATTCGTTTAATTGAAGTGCTTAGTTCTTTAAAAAAAAATAAGTAAAAAATTACTAATTTAAAAATGTAACAATATATTTTGCAATATTTGCAATCTTTAATTTAGTTGTAGTGTCAGTATCAGTTTGTTTATTTTAGTTTATTACTAATAATATTAAGCTTTCATTTTTGCTTAGTTTTAGTATCACAAATTTGACTTTCTTTCTATTTTGTAATTATTTTGGCTTGGCTGCACAGAGCATGAATTGGGCCAAAATCATAATTTTGTCAAAACCTCAAACTTACCATGTAAGCAAACATTTAAAGGGTTAGAGTCCTGAAAGTAAATATATAT